>JASSZA010000160.1:0-291393 GCA_031835075.1 Saguinus oedipus | reverse complement strand
GTTCAGCTAAGTGAGTTAAATCTCCCTTTAGATTCAGGAGTTAGAAACACGTTTCTGGTAAGAGCTGCGTTTGGACATTTCTCAGTGAATGGGAGTATATGCTGTAAGGAGAACTGTCTGCTTCTAAAACCAAAACGGAGCTACCTAACAGAACGGTCTTCAATGTGTGCATTCAACTTACAGAGTTAAACTCGTGTGTTGAAGGGGAAGTCTGGAAACGCTTTCTGTGGAGAGATCTCAAAACAGGCATTTCCAGCACTATTCCCGCATATAACGAAATAGCAGTAAAACTCTGCCTAAAACACAGAAGAAACGTATCCTTCAATCTGCTCTGCTGTGCGTTTGTTCAGCTAAGTGAGTTAAATCTCCCTTTAGATTCAGGAGTTAGAAACACGTTTCTGGTAAGAGCTGCGTTTGGACATTTCTCAGTGAATGGGGAGTATATGCTGTAAGGAGAACTGTCTGCTTCTAAAACCAAAACGGAGCTACCTAACAGAACGGTCTTCAATGTGTGCATTCAACTTACAGAGTTAAACTCGTGTGTTGAAGGGGAAGTCTGGAAACGCTTTCTGTGGAGAGATCTCAAAACAGCATTTCCAGGCACTATTCCCGCATATAACGAAATAGCAGTAAAACTCTGCCTAAAACACAGAAGAAACGTATCCTTCAATCTGCTCTGCTGTGCGTTTGTTCAGCTAAGTGAGTTAAATCTCCCTTTAGATTCAGGAGTTAGAAACACGTTTCTGGTAAGAGCTGCGTTTGGACATTTCTCAGTGAATGGGAGTATATGCTGTAAGGAGAACTGTCTGCTTCTAAAACCAAAACGGAGCTACCTAACAGAACGGTCTTCAATGTGTGCATTCAACTTACAGAGTTAAACTCGTGTGTTGAAGGGGAAGTCTGGAAACGCTTTCTGTGGAGAGATCTCAAAACAGGATTTCAGGCATTTCCAGCACTATTCCCGCATATAACGAAATAGCAGTAAAACTCTGCCTAAAACACAGAAGAAACGTATCCTTCAATCTACTCTGCTGTGCGTTTGTTCAGCTAAGTGAGTTAAATCTCCCTTTAGATTCAGGAGTTAGAAACACGTTTCTGGTAAGAGCTGCGTTTGGACATTTCTCAGTGAATGGGAGTATATGCTGTAAGGAGAACTGTCTGCTTCTAAAACCAAAACGGAGCTACCTAACAGAACGGTCTTCAATGTGTGCATTCAACTTACAGAGTAAACTCGTGTGTTGAAGGGGAAGTCTGGAAACGCTTTCTGTGGAGAGATCTCAAAACAGGCATTTCCAGGCATTTCAGCACTATTCCGCATATAACGAAATAGCAGTAAAACTCTGCCTAAAACACAGAAGAAACGTATCCTTCAATCTGCTCTGCTGTGCGTTTGTTCAGCTAAGTGAGTTAAATCTCCCTTTAGATTCAGGAGTTAGAAACACGTTTCTGGTAAGAGCTGCGTTTGGACATTTCTCAGTGAATGGGAGTATATGCTGTAAGGAGAACTGTCTGCTTCTAAAACCAAAACGGAGCTACCTAACAGAACGGTCTTCAATGTGTGCATTCAACTTACAGAGTTAAACTCGTGTGTTGAAGGGGAAGTCTGGAAACGCTTTCTGTGGAGAGATCTCAAAACAGGCATTTCCAGCACTATTCCCGCATATAACGAAATAGCAGTAAAACTCTGCCTAAAACACAGAAGAAAACGTATCCTTCAATCTGCTCTGCTGTGCGTTTGTTCAGCTAAGTGAGTTAAATCTCCCTTTAGATTCAGGAGTTAGAAACCCGTTTCTGGTAAGAGCTGCGTTTGGACATTTCTCAGTGAATGGGAGTATATGCTGTAAGGAGAACTGTCTGCTTCTAAAACCAAAACGGAGCTACCTAACAGAACGGTCCTTCAATGTGTGCATTCAACTTACAGAGTTAAACACGTGTGTTGAAGGGGAAGTCTGGAAACGCTTTCTGTGGAGAGATCTCAAAACAGGCATTTCCAGCACTATTCCCGCATATAACGAAATAGCAGTAAAACTCTGCCTAAAACACAGAAGAAACGTATCCTTCAATCTGCTCTGCTGTGCGTTTGTTCAGCTAAGTGAGTTAAATCTCCCTTTAGATTCAGGAGTTAGAAACACGTTTCTGGTAAGAGCTGCGTTTGGACATTTCTCAGTGAATGGGAGTATATGCTGTAAGGAGAACTGTCTGCTTCTAAACCAAAACGGAGCTACCTAACAGAACGGTCTTCAATGTGTGCATTCAACTTACAGAGTTAAACTCGTGTGTTGAAGGGGAAGTCTGGAAACGCTTTCTGTGGAGAGATCTCAAACAGGCATTCCAGGCATTTCCAGCACTATTCCCGCATATAACGAAATAGCAGTAAAACTCTGCCTAAAACACAGAAGAAACGTATCCTTCAATCTGCTCTGCTGTGCGTTTGTTCAGCTAAGTGAGTTAAATCTCCCTTAGATTCAGGAGTTAGAAACACGTTCTGGTAAGAGCTGCGTTTGGACATTTCTCAGTGAATGGGAGTATATGCTGTAAGGAGAACTGTCTGCTTCTAAAACCAAAACGGAGCTACCTAACAGAACGGTCTTCAATGTGTGCATTCAACTTACAGAGTTAAACTCGTGTGTTGAAGGGAAGTCTGGAAACGCTTTCTGTGGAGAGATCTCAAAACAGGCATTTCCCAGCACTATTCCCGCATATAACGAAATAGCAGTAAAACTCTGCTAAAACACAGAAGAAACGTATCCTTCAATCTGCTCTGCTGTGCGTTTGTTCAGCTAAGTGAGTTAAATCTCCCTTTAGATTCAGGAGTTAGAAACACGTTTCTGGTAAGAGCTGCGTTTGGACATTTCTCAGTGAATGGAGTATATGCTGTAAGGAGAACTGTCTGCTTCTAAAACCAAAACGGAGCTACCTAACAGAACGGTCTTCAATGTGTGCATTCAACTTACAGAGTTAAACTCGTGTGTTGAAGGGGAAGTCTGGAAACGCTTTCTGTGGAGAGATCTCAAACAGGCAATTTCCAGCACTATTCCCGCATATAACGAAATAGCAGTAAAACTCTGCCTAAAACACAGAAGAAACGTATCCTTCAATCTGCTCTGCTGTGCGTTTGTTCAGCTAAGTGAGTTAAATCTCCCTTTAGATTCAGGAGTTAGAAACACGTTTCTGGTAAGAGCTGCGTTTGGACATTTCTCAGTGAATGGGAGTATATGCTGTAAGGAGAACTGTCTGCTTCTAAAACCAAAACGGAGCTACCTAACAGAACGGTCTTCAATGTGTGCATTCAACTTACAGAGTTAAACTCGTGTGTTGAAGGGGAAGTCTGGAAACGCTTTCTGTGGAGAGATCTCAAAACAGGCATTTCCAGGCATTTCCAGCACTATTCCCGCATATAACGAAATAGCAGTAAAACTCTGCCTAAAACACAGAAGAAACGTATCCTTCAATCTGCTCTGCTGTGCGTTTGTTCAGCTAAGTGAGTTAAATCTCCCTTTAGATTCAGGAGTTAGAAACACGTTTCTGGTAAGAGCTGCGTTTGGACATTTCTCAGTGAATGGGAGTATATGCTGTAAGGAGAACTGTCTGCTTCTAAAACCAAAACGGAGCTACCTAACAGAACGGTCTTCAATGTGTGCATTCAACTTACAGAGTTAAACTCGTGTGTTGAAGGGGAAGTCTGGAAACGCTTTCTGTGGAGAGATCTCAAAACAGGCATTTCAGGCATTTCCAGCACTATTCCCGCATATAACGAAATAGCAGTAAAACTCTGCCTAAAACACAGAAGAAACGTATCCTTCAATCTGCTCTGCTGTGCGTTTGTTCAGCTAAGTGAGTTAAATCTCCCTTTAGATTCAGGAGTTAGAAACACGTTTCTGGTAAGAGCTGCGTTTGGACATTTCTCAGTGAATGGGAGTATATGCTGTAAGGAGAACTGTCTGCTTCTAAAACCAAAACGGAGCTACCTAACAGAACGGTCTTCAATGTGTGCATTCAACTTACAGAGTTAAACTCGTGTGTTGAAGGGGAAGTCTGGAAACGCTTTCTGTGGAGAGATCTCAAAACAGGCATTTCCAGCACTATTCCCGCATATAACGAAATAGCAGTAAAACTCTGCCTAAAACACAGAAGAAACGTATCCTTCAATCTGCTCTGCTGTGCGTTTGTTCAGCTAAGTGAGTTAAATCTCCCTTTAGATTCAGGAGTTAGAAACACGTTTCTGGTAAGAGCTGCGTTTGGACATTTCTCAGTGAATGGGAGTATATGCTGTAAGGAGAACTGTCTGCTTCTAAAACCAAAACGGAGCTACCTAACAGAACGGTCTTCAATGTGTGCATTCAACTTACAGAGTTAAACTCGTGTGTTGAAGGGGAAGTCTGGAAACGCTTTCTGTGGAGAGATCTCAAAACAGGCATTTCCAGGCATTTCCAGCACTATTCCCGCATATAACGAAATAGCAGTAAAACTCTGCCTAAAACACAGAAGAAACGTATCCTTCAATCTGCTCTGCTGTGCGTTTGTTCAGCTAAGTGAGTTAAATCTCCCTTTAGATTCAGGAGTTAGAAACACGTTTCTGGTAAGAGCTGCGTTTGGACATTTCTCAGTGAATGGAGTATATGCTGTAAGGAGAACTGTCTGCTTCTAAAACCAAAACGGAGCTACCTAACAGAACGGTCTTCAATGTGTGCATTCAACTTACAGAGTTAAACTCGTGTGTTTTAGGGGAAGTCTGGAAACGCTTTCTGTGGAGAGATCTCAAAACAGGCATTTCCAGCACTATTCCCGCATATAACGAAATAGCAGTAAAACTCTGCCTAAAACACAGAAGAAACGTATCCTTCAATCTGCTCTGCTGTGCGTTTGTTCAGCTAAGTGAGTTAAATCTCCCTTTAGATTCAGGAGTTAGAAACACGTTTCTGGTAAGAGCTGCGTTTGGACATTTCTCAGTGAATGGGAGTATATGCTGTAAGGAGAACTGTCTGCTTCTAAAACCAAAACGGAGCTACCTAACAGAACGGTCTTCAATGTGTGCATTCAACTTACAGAGTTAAACTCGTGTGTTGAAGGGGAAGTCTGGAAACGCTTTCTGTGGAGAGATCTCAAAACAGGCATTTCCAGCACTATTCCCGCATATAACGAAATAGCAGTAAAACTCTGCCTAAAACACAGAAGAAACGTATCCTTCAATCTGCTCTGCTGTGCGTTTGTTCAGCTAAGTGAGTTAAATCTCCCTTTAGATTCAGGAGTTAGAAACACGTTTCTGGTAAGAGCTGCGTTTGGACATTTCTCAGTGAATGGGAGTATATGCTGTAAGGAGAACTGTCTGCTTCTAAAACCAAAACGGAGCTACCTAACAGAACGGTCTTCAATGTGTGCATTCAACTTACAGAGTTAAACTCGTGTGTTGAAGGGAAGTCTGGAAACGCTTTCTGTGGAGAGATCTCAAAACAGGCATTTCCAGCACTATTCCCGCATATAACGAAATAGCAGTAAAACTCTGCCTAAAACACAGAAGAAACGTATCCTTCAATCTGCTCTGCTGTGCGTTTGTTCAGCTAAGTGAGTTAAATCTCCCTTTAGATTCAGGAGTTAGAAACACGTTTCTGGTAAGAGCTGCGTTTGGACATTTCTCAGTGAATGGGAGTATATGCTGTAAGGAGAACTGTCTGCTTCTAAAACCAAAACGGAGCTACCTAACAGAACGGTCTTCAATGTGTGCATTCAACTTACAGAGTTAACTCGTGTGTTGAAGGGGAAGTCTGGAAACGCTTTCTGTGGAGAGATCTCAAAACAGGCATTTCAGCATTTCCAGCACTATTCCCGCATATAACGAAATAGCAGTAAAACTCTGCCTAAAACACAGAAGAAACGTATCCTTCAATCTGCTCTGCTGTGCGTTTGTTCAGCTAAGTGAGTTAAATCTCCCTTTAGATTCAGGAGTTAGAAACACGTTTCTGGTAAGAGCTGCGTTTGGACATTTCTCAGTGAATGGGAGTATATGCTGTAAGGAGAACTGTCTGCTTCTAAAACCAAAACGGAGCTACCTAACAGAACGGTCTTCAATGTGTGCATTCAACTTACAGAGTTAAACTCGTGTGTTTTAGGGGAAGTCTGGAAACGCTTTCTGTGGAGAGATCTCAAAACAGGCATTTCCAGCACTATTCCCGCATATAACGAAATAGCAGTTAAAACTCTGCCTAAAACACAGAAGAAACGTATCCTTCAATCTGCTCTGCTGTGCGTTTGTTCAGCTAAGTGAGTTAAATCTCCCTTTAGATTCAGGAGTTAGAAACACGTTTCTGGTAAGAGCTGCGTTTGGACATTTCTCAGTGAATGGGAGTATATGCTGTAAGGAGAACTGTCTGCTTCTAAAACCAAAACGGAGCTACCTAACAGAACGGTCTTCAATGTGTGCATTCAACTTACAGAGTTAAACTCGTGTGTTGAAGGGGAAGTCTGGAAACGCTTTCTGTGGAGAGATCTCAAAACAGGGCATTTCCAGCACTATTCCCGCATATAACGAAATAGCAGTAAAACTCTGCCTAAAACACAGAAGAAACGTATCCTTCAATCTGCTCTGCTGTGCGTTTGTTCAGCTAAGTGAGTAAATCTCCTTTAGATTCAGGAGTTAGAAACACGTTTCTGGTAAGAGCTGCGTTTGGACATTTCTCAGTGAATGGGAGTATATGCTGTAAGGAGAACTGTCTGCTTCTAAACCAAAACGGAGCTACCTAACAGAACGGTCTTCAATGTGTGCATTCAACTTACAGAGTTAAACTCGTGTGTTGAAGGGGAAGTCTGGAAACGCTTTCTGTGGAGAGATCTCAAAACAGGCATTTCCAGCACTATTCCCGCATATAACGAAATAGCAGTAAAACTCTGCCTAAAACACAGAAGAAACGTATCCTTCAATCTGCTCTGCTGTGCGTTTGTTCAGCTAAGTGAGTTAAATCTCCCTTTAGATTCAGGAGTGAGAAACACGTTTCTGGTAAGAGCTGCGTTTGGACATTTCTCAGTGAATGGGAGTATATGCTGTAAGGAGAACTGTCTGCTTCTAAAACCAAAACGGAGCTACCTAACAGAACGGTCTTCAATGTGTGCATTCAACTTACAGAGTTAAACTCGTGTGTTGAAGGGGAAGTCTGGAAACGCTTTCTGTGGAGAGATCTCAAACAGGCATTTCAGGCATTTCCAGCACTATTCCCGCATATAACGAAATAGCAGTAAAACTCTGCCTAAAACACAGAAGAAACGTATCCTTCAATCTGCTCTGCTGTGCGTTTGTTCAGCTAAGTGAGTTAAATCTCCCTTTAGATTCAGGAGTTAGAAACACGTTTCTGGTAAGAGCTGCGTTTGGACATTTCTCAGTGAATGGGAGTATATGCTGTAAGGAGAACTGTCTGCTTCTAAAACCAAAACGGAGCTACTAACAGAACGGTCTTCAATGTGTGCATTCAACTTACAGAGTTAAACTCGTGTGTTGAAGGGAAGTCTGGAAACGCTTTCTGTGGAGAGATCTCGAAACAGGCATTTCCAGCACTATTCCCGCATATAACGAAATAGCAGTAAAACTCTGCCTAAAACACAGAAGAAACGTATCCTTCAATCTGCTCTGCTGTGCGTTTGTTCAGCTAAGTGAGTTAAATCTCCCTTTAGATTCAGGAGTTAGAAACACGTTTCTGGTAAGAGCTGCGTTTGGACATTTCTCAGTGAATGGGAGTATATGCTGTAAGGAGAACTGTCTGCTTCTAAAACCAAAACGGAGCTACCTAACAGAACGGTCTTCAATGTGTGCATTCAACTTACAGAGTTAAACTCGTGTGTTGAAGGGGAAGTCTGGAAACGCTTTCTGTGGAGAGATCTCAAAACAGGCATTTCCAGGCATTTCAGCACTATTCCCGCATATAACGAAATAGCAGTAAAAACTCTGCCTAAAACACAGAAGAAACGTATCCTTCAATCTGCTCTGCTGTGCGTTTGTTCAGCTAAGTGAGTTAAATCTCCCTTTAGATTCAGGAGTTAGAAACACGTTTCTGGTAAGAGCTGCGTTTGGACATTTCTCAGTGAATGGGAGTATATGCTGTAAGGAGAACTGTCTGCTTCTAAAACCAAACGGAGCTACCTAACAGAACGGTCTTCAATGTGTGCATTCAACTTACAGAGTTAAACTCGTGTGTTTTAGGGGAAGTCTGGAAACGCTTTCTGTGGAGAGATCTCAAACAGGCATTTCCAGCACTATTCCCGCATATAACGAAATAGCAGTAAAACTCTGCCTAAAACACAGAAGAAACGTATCCTTCAATCTGCTCTGCTGTGCGTTTGTTCAGCTAAGTGAGTTAAATCTCCCTTTAGATTCAGGAGTTAGAAACACGTTTCTGGTAAGAGCTGCGTTTGGACATTTCTCAGTGAATGGGAGTATATGCTGTAAGGAGAACTGTCTGCTTCTAAAACCAAAACGGAGCTACCTAACAGAACGGTCTTCAATGTGTGCATTCAACTTACAGAGTTAAACTCGTGTGTTGAAGGGGAAGTCTGGAAACGCTTTCTGTGGAGAGATCTCAAAACAGGCATTTCCAGCACTATTCCCGCATATAACGAAATAGCAGTAAAACTCTGCCTAAAACACAGAAGAAACGTATCCTTCAATCTGCTCTGCTGTGCGTTTGTTCAGCTAAGTGAGTTAAATCTCCCTTTAGATTCAGGAGTTAGAAACACGTTTCTGGTAAGAGCTGCGTTTGGACATTTCTCAGTGAATGGGAGTATATGCTGTAAGGAGAACTGTCTGCTTCTAAAACCAAAACGGAGCTACCTAACAGAACGGTCTTCAATGTGTGCATTCAACTTACAGAGTTAAACTCGTGTGTTGAAGGGGAAGTCTGGAAACGCTTTCTGTGGAGAGATCTCAAAACAGGCATTTCCAGCACTATTCCCGCATATAACGAAATAGCAGTAAAACTCTGCCTAAAACACAGAAGAAACGTATCCTTCAATCTGCTCTGCTGTGCGTTTGTTCAGCTAAGTGAGTTAAATCTCCCTTTAGATTCAGGAGTTAGAAACACGTTTCTGGTAAGAGCTGCGTTTGGACATTTCTCAGTGAATGGGAGTATATGCTGTAAGGAGAACTGTCTGCTTCTAAAACCAAAACGGAGCTACCTAACAGAACGGTCTTCAATGTGTGCATTCAACTTACAGAGTTAAACTCGTGTGTTGAAGGGGAAGTCTGGAAACGCTTTCTGTGGAGAGATCTCAAAACAGGCATTTCAGCACTATTCCCGCATATAACGAAATAGCAGTAAAACTCTGCCTAAAACACAGAAGAAACGTATCCTTCAATCTGCTCTGCTGTGCGTTTGTTCAGCTAAGTGAGTTAAATCTCCCTTTAGATTCAGGAGTTAGAAACACGTTTCTGGTAAGAGCTGCGTTTGGACATTTCTCAGTGAATGGGAGTATATGCTGTAAGGAGAACTGTCTGCTTCTAAAACCAAAACGGAGCTACCTAACAGAACGGTCTTCAATGTGTGCATTCAACTTACAGAGTTAAACTCGTGTGTTGAAGGGGAAGTCTGGAAACGCTTTCTGTGGAGAGATCTCAAAACAGGCATTTCCAGCACTATTCCCGCATATAACGAAATAGCAGTAAAACTCTGCCTAAAACACAGAAGAAACGTATCCTTCAATCTGCTCTGCTGTGCGTTTGTTCAGCTAAGTGAGTTAAAATCTCCCTTTAGATTCAGGAGTTAGAAACACGTTTCTGGTAAGAGCTGCGTTTGGACATTTCTCAGTGAATGGGAGTATATGCTGTAAGGAGAACTGTCTGCTTCTAAAACCAAAACGGAGCTACCTAACAGAACGGTCTTCAATGTGTGCATTCAACTTACAGAGTTAAACTCGTGTGTTGAAGGGAAGTCTGGAAACGCTTTCTGTGGAGAGATCTCAAAACAGGCATTAGATTTCCAGCACTATTCCCGCATATAACGAAATAGCAGTAAAACTCTGCCTAAAACACAGAAGAAACGTATCCTTCAATCTGCTCTGCTGTGCGTTTGTTCAGCTAAGTGAGTTAAATCTCCCTTTAGATTCAGGAGTTAGAAACACGTTTCTGGTAAGAGCTGCGTTTGGACATTTCTCAGTGAATGGGAGTATATGCTGTAAGGAGAACTGTCTGCTTCTAAAACCAAAACGGAGCTACCTAACAGAACGGTCTTCAATGTGTGCATTCAACTTACAGAGTTAAACTCGTGTGTTTGAAGGGGAAGTCTGGAAACGCTTTCTGTGGAGAGATCTCAAAACAGGCATTTCCAGCACTATTCCCGCATATAACGAATAGCAGTAAAACTCTGCCTAAAACACAGAAGAAACGTATCCTTCAATCTGCTCTGCTGTGCGTTTGTTCAGCTAAGTGAGTTAAATCTCCCTTTAGATTCAGGAGTTAGAAACACGTTTCTGGTAAGAGCTGCGTTTGGACATTTCTCAGTGAATGGGAGTATATGCTGTAAGGAGAACTGTCTGCTTCTAAAACCAAAACGGAGCTACCTAACAGAACGGTCTTCAATGTGTGCATTCAACTTACAGAGTTAAACTCGTGTGTTGAAGGGGAAGTCTGGAAACGCTTTCTGTGGAGAGATCTCAAAACAGGCATTTCCAGCACTATTCCCGCATATAACGAAATAGCAGTAAAACTCTGCCTAAAACACAGAAGAAACGTATCCTTCAATCTGCTCTGCTGTGCGTTTGTTCAGCTAAGTGAGTTAAATCTCCCTTTAGATTCAGGAGTTAGAAAACACGTTTCTGGTAAGAGCTGCGTTTGGACATTTCTCAGTGAATGGGAGTATATGCTGTAAGGAGAACTGTCTGCTTCTAAAACCAAAACGGAGCTACCTAACAGAACGGTCTTCAATGTGTGCATTCAACTTACAGAGTTAAACTCGTGTGTTGAAGGGGAAGTCTGGAAACGCTTTCTGTGGAGAGATCTCAAAACAGGCATTTCCAGCACTATTCCCGCATATAACGAAATAGCAGTAAAACTCTGCCTAAAACACAGAAGAAACGTATCCTTCAATCTGCTCTGCTGTGCGTTTGTTCAGCTAAGTGAGTTAAATCTCCCTTTAGATTCAGGAGTTAGAAACACGTTTCTGGTAAGAGCTGCGTTTGGACATTTCTCAGTGAATGGGAGTATATGCTGTAAGGAGAACTGTCTGCTTCTAAAACCAAAACGGAGCTACCTAACAGAACGGTCTTCAATGTGTGCATTCAACTTACAGAGTTAAACTCGTGTGTTGAAGGGGAAGTCTGGAAACGCTTTCTGTGGAGAGATCTCAAAACAGGCATTTCAGGCATTTCCAGCACTATTCCCGCATATAACGAAATAGCAGTAAAACTCTGCCTAAAACACAGAAGAAACGTATCCTTCAATCTGCTCTGCTGTGCGTTTGTTCAGCTAAGTGAGTTAAATCTCCCTTTAGATTCAGGAGTTAGAAACACGTTTCTGGTAAGAGCTGCGTTTGGACATTTCTCAGTGAATGGGAGTATATGCTGTAAGGAGAACTGTCTGCTTCTAAAACCAAAACGGAGCTACCTAACAGAACGGTCTTCAATGTGTGCATTCAACTTACAGAGTTAAACTCGTGTGTTGAAGGGGAAGTCTGGAAACGCTTTCTGTGGAGAGATCTCGAAACAGGCATTTCCAGCACTATTCCCGCATATAACGAAATAGCAGTAAAACTCTGCCTAAAACACAGAAGAAACGTATCCTTCAATCTGCTCTGCTGTGCGTTTGTTCAGCTAAGTGAGTTAAATCTCCCTTTAGATTCAGGAGTTAGAAACACGTTTCTGGTAAGAGCTGCGTTTGGACATTTCTCAGTGAATGGGAGTATATGCTGTAAGGAGAACTGTCTGCTTCTAAAACCAAAACGGAGCTACCTAACAGAACGGTCTTCAATGTGTGCATTCAACTTACAGAGTTAAACTCGTGTGTTGAAGGGGAAGTCTGGAAACGCTTTCTGTGGAGAGATCTCAAAACAGGCATTTCCAGGCATTTCCAGCACTATTCCCGCATATAACGAAATAGCAGTAAAACTCTGCCTAAAACACAGAAGAAACGTATCCTTCAATCTGCTCTGCTGTGCGTTTGTTCAGCTAAGTGAGTTAAATCTCCCTTTAGATTCAGGAGTTAGAAACACGTTTCTGGTAAGAGCTGCGTTTGGACATTTCTCAGTGAATGGGAGTATATGCTGTAAGGAGAACTGTCTGCTTCTAAAACCAAAACGGAGCTACCTAACAGAACGGTCTTCAATGTGTGCATTCAACTTACAGAGTTAAACTCGTGTGTTTTAGGGGAAGTCTGGAAACGCTTTCTGTGGAGAGATCTCAAAACAGGCATTTCCAGCACTATTCCCGCATATAACGAAATAGCAGTAAAACTCTGCCTAAAACACAGAAGAAACGTATCCTTCAATCTGCTCTGCTGTGCGTTTGTTCAGCTAAGTGAGTTAAATCTCCCTTTAGATTCAGGAGTTAGAAACACGTTTCTGGTAAGAGCTGCGTATGGACATTTCTCAGTGAATGGGAGTATATGCTGTAAGGAGAACTGTCTGCTTCTAAAACCAAAACGGAGCTACCTAACAGAACGGTCTTCAATGTGTGCATTCAACTTACAGAGTTAAACTCGTGTGTTGAAGGGGAAGTCTGGAAACGCTTTCTGTGGAGAGATCTCAAAACAGGCATTTCCAGCACTATTCCCGCATATAACGAAATAGCAGTAAAACTCTGCCTAAAACACAGAAGAAACGTATCCTTCAATCTGCTCTGCTGTGCGTTTGTTCAGCTAAGTGAGTTAAATCTCCCTTTAGATTCAGGAGTTAGAAACACGTTTCTGGTAAGAGCTGCGTTTGGACATTTCTCAGTGAATGGGAGTATATGCTGTAAGGAGAACTGTCTGCTTCTAAAACCAAAACGGAGCTACCTAACAGAACGGTCTTCAATGTGTGCATTCAACTTACAGAGTTAAACTCGTGTGTTGAAGGGGAAGTCTGGAAACGCTTTCTGTGGAGAGATCTCAAAACAGGCATTTCCAGCACTATTCCCGCATATAACGAAATAGCAGTAAAACTCTGCCTAAAACACAGAAGAAACGTATCCTTCAATCTGCTCTGCTGTGCGTTTGTTCAGCTAAGTGAGTTAAATCTCCCTTTAGATTCAGGAGTTAGAAACACGTTTCTGGTAAGAGCTGCGTTTGGACATTTCTCAGTGAATGGGAGTATATGCTGTAAGGAGAACTGTCTGCTTCTAAAACCAAAACGGAGCTACCTAACAGAACGGTCTTCAATGTGTGCATTCAACTTACAGAGTTAAACTCGTGTGTTGAAGGGGAAGTCTGGAAACGCTTTCTGTGGAGAGATCTCAAAACAGGCATTTCCAGGCATTTCCAGCACTATTCCCGCATATAACGAAATAGCAGTAAAACTCTGCCTAAAACACAGAAGAAACGTATCCTTCAATCTGCTCTGCTGTGCGTTTGTTCAGCTAAGTGAGTTAAATCTCCCTTTAGATTCAGGAGTTAGAAACACGTTTCTGGTAAGAGCTGCGTTTGGACATTTCTCAGTGAATGGGAGTATATGCTGTAAGGAGAACTGTCTGCTTCTAAAACCAAAACGGAGCTACCTAACAGAACGGTCTTCAATGTGTGCATTCAACTTACAGAGTTAAACTCGTGTGTTTTAGGGGAAGTCTGGAAACGCTTTCTGTGGAGAGATCTCAAAACAGGCATTTCCAGCACTATTCCCGCATATAACGAAATAGCAGTAAAACTCTGCCTAAAACACAGAAGAAACGTATCCTTCAATCTGCTCTGCTGTGCGTTTGTTCAGCTAAGTGAGTTAAATCTCCCTTTAGATTCAGGAGTTAGAAACACGTTTCTGGTAAGAGCTGCGTTTGGACATTTCTCAGTGAATGGGAGTATATGCTGTAAGGAGAACTGTCTGCTTCTAAAACCAAAACGGAGCTACCTAACAGAACGGTCTTCAATGTGTGCATTCAACTTACAGAGTTAAACTCGTGTGTTGAAGGGGAAGTCTGGAAACGCTTTCTGTGGAGAGATCTCAAAACAGGCATTTCCAGCACTATTCCCGCATATAACGAAATAGCAGTAAAACTCTGCCTAAAACACAGAAGAAACGTATCCTTCAATCTGCTCTGCTGTGCGTTTGTTCAGCTAAGTGAGTTAAATCTCCCTTTAGATTCAGGAGTTAGAAACACGTTTCTGGTAAGAGCTGCGTTTGGACATTTCTCAGTGAATGGGAGTATATGCTGTAAGGAGAACTGTCTGCTTCTAAAACCAAAACGGAGCTACCTAACAGAACGGTCTTCAATGTGTGCATTCAACTTACAGAGTTAAACTCGTGTGTTGAAGGGGAAGTCTGGAAACGCTTTCTGTGGAGAGATCTCAAAACAGGCATTTCCAGCACTATTCCCGCATATAACGAAATAGCAGTAAAACTCTGCCTAAAACACAGAAGAAACGTATCCTTCAATCTGCTCTGCTGTGCGTTTGTTCAGCTAAGTGAGTTAAATCTCCCTTTAGATTCAGGAGTTAGAAACACGTTTCTGGTAAGAGCTGCGTTTGGACATTTCTCAGTGAATGGGAGTATATGCTGTAAGGAGAAC
The DNA here is from genome assembly GCA_031835075.1 of Saguinus oedipus. Classification (NCBI taxonomy): domain Eukaryota; kingdom Metazoa; phylum Chordata; class Mammalia; order Primates; family Cebidae; genus Saguinus; species Saguinus oedipus. The sequence goes on along the minus strand of JASSZA010000160.1, from coordinate 276,729 downwards.
TGTCTGCTTCTAAAACCAAAACGGAGCTACCTAACAGAACGGTCTTCAATGTGTGCATTCAACTTACAGAGTTAAACTCGTGTGTTGAAGGGGAAGTCTGGAAACGCTTTCTGTGGAGAGATCTCAAAACAGGCATTTCCAGGCATTTCCAGCACTATTCCCGCATATAACGAAATAGCAGTAAAACTCTGCCTAAAACACAGAAGAAACGTATCCTTCAATCTGCTCTGCTGTGCGTTTGTTCAGCTAAGTGAGTTAAATCTCCCTTTAGATTCAGGAGTTAGAAACACGTTTCTGGTAAGAGCTGCGTTTGGACATTTCTCAGTGAATGGGAGTATATGCTGTAAGGAGAACTGTCTGCTTCTAAAACCAAAACGGAGCTACCTAACAGAACGGTCTTCAATGTGTGCATTCAACTTACAGAGTTAAACTCGTGTGTTGAAGGGGAAGTCTGGAAACGCTTTCTGTGGAGAGATCTCGAAACAGGCATTTCCAGCACTATTCCCGCATATAACGAAATAGCAGTAAAACTCTGCCTAAAACACAGAAGAAACGTATCCTTCAATCTGCTCTGCTGTGCGTTTGTTCAGCTAAGTGAGTTAAATCTCCCTTTAGATTCAGGAGTTAGAAACACGTTTCTGGTAAGAGCTGCGTTTGGACATTTCTCAGTGAATGGGAGTATATGCTGTAAGGAGAACTGTCTGCTTCTAAAACCAAAACGGAGCTACCTAACAGAACGGTCTTCAATGTGTGCATTCAACTTACAGAGTTAAACTCGTGTGTTGAAGGGGAAGTCTGGAAACGCTTTCTGTGGAGAGATCTCAAAACAGGCATTTCCAGGCATTTCCAGCACTATTCCCGCATATAACGAAATAGCAGTAAAACTCTGCCTAAAACACAGAAGAAACGTATCCTTCAATCTGCTCTGCTGTGCGTTTGTTCAGCTAAGTGAGTTAAATCTCCCTTTAGATTCAGGAGTTAGAAACACGTTTCTGGTAAGAGCTGCGTTTGGACATTTCTCAGTGAATGGGAGTATATGCTGTAAGGAGAACTGTCTGCTTCTAAAACCAAAACGGAGCTACCTAACAGAACGGTCTTCAATGTGTGCATTCAACTTACAGAGTTAAACTCGTGTGTTTTAGGGGAAGTCTGGAAACGCTTTCTGTGGAGAGATCTCAAAACAGGCATTTCCAGCACTATTCCCGCATATAACGAAATAGCAGTAAAACTCTGCCTAAAACACAGAAGAAACGTATCCTTCAATCTGCTCTGCTGTGCGTTTGTTCAGCTAAGTGAGTTAAATCTCCCTTTAGATTCAGGAGTTAGAAACACGTTTCTGGTAAGAGCTGCGTTTGGACATTTCTCAGTGAATGGGAGTATATGCTGTAAGGAGAACTGTCTGCTTCTAAAACCAAAACGGAGCTACCTAACAGAACGGTCTTCAATGTGTGCATTCAACTTACAGAGTTAAACTCGTGTGTTGAAGGGGAAGTCTGGAAACGCTTTCTGTGGAGAGATCTCAAAACAGGCATTTCCAGCACTATTCCCGCATATAACGAAATAGCAGTAAAACTCTGCCTAAAACACAGAAGAAACGTATCCTTCAATCTGCTCTGCTGTGCGTTTGTTCAGCTAAGTGAGTTAAATCTCCCTTTAGATTCAGGAGTTAGAAACACGTTTCTGGTAAGAGCTGCGTTTGGACATTTCTCAGTGAATGGGAGTATATGCTGTAAGGAGAACTGTCTGCTTCTAAAACCAAAACGGAGCTACCTAACAGAACGGTCTTCAATGTGTGCATTCAACTTACAGAGTTAAACTCGTGTGTTGAAGGGGAAGTCTGGAAAGGCTTTCTGTGGAGAGATCTCAAAACAGGCATTTCCAGCACTATTCCCGCATATAACGAAATAGCAGTAAAACTCTGCCTAAAACACAGAAGAAACGTATCCTTCAATCTGCTCTGCTGTGCGTTTGTTCAGCTAAGTGAGTTAAATCTCCCTTTAGATTCAGGAGTTAGAAACACGTTTCTGGTAAGAGCTGCGTTTGGACATTTCTCAGTGAATGGGAGTATATGCTGTAAGGAGAACTGTCTGCTTCTAAAACCAAAACGGAGCTACCTAACAGAACGGTCTTCAATGTGTGCATTCAACTTACAGAGTTAAACTCGTGTGTTGAAGGGGAAGTCTGGAAACGCTTTCTGTGGAGAGATCGCAAAACAGGCATTTCCAGCACTATTCCCGCATATAACGAAATAGCAGTAAAACTCTGCCTAAAACACAGAAGAAACGTATCCTTCAATCTGCTCTGCTGTGCGTTTGTTCAGCTAAGTGAGTTAAATCTCCCTTTAGATTCAGGAGTTAGAAACACGTTTCTGGTAAGAGCTGCGTTTGGACATTTCTCAGTGAATGGGAGTATATGCTGTAAGGAGAACTGTCTGCTTCTAAAACCAAAACGGAGCTACCTAACAGAACGGTCTTCAATGTGTGCATTCAACTTACAGAGTTAAACTCGTGTGTTGAAGGGGAAGTCTGGAAACGCTTTCTGTGGAGAGATCTCAAAACAGGCATTTCCAGCACTATTCCCGCATATAACGAAATAGCAGTAAAACTCTGCCTAAAACACAGAAGAAACGTATCCTTCAATCTGCTCTGCTGTGCGTTTGTTCAGCTAAGTGAGTTAAATCTCCCTTTAGATTCAGGAGTTAGAAACACGTTTCTGGTAAGAGCTGCGTTTGGACATTTCTCAGTGAATGGGAGTATATGCTGTAAGGAGAACTGTCTGCTTCTAAAACCAAAACGGAGCTACCTAACAGAACGGTCTTCAATGTGTGCATTCAACTTACAGAGTTAAACTCGTGTGTTGAAGGGGAAGTCTGGAAACGCTTTCTGTGGAGAGATCTCAAAACAGGCATTTCCAGGCATTTCCAGCACTATTCCCGCATATAACGAAATAGCAGTAAAACTCTGCCTAAAACACAGAAGAAACGTATCCTTCAATCTGCTCTGCTGTGCGTTTGTTCAGCTAAGTGAGTTAAATCTCCCTTTAGATTCAGGAGTTAGAAACACGTTTCTGGTAAGAGCTGCGTTTGGACATTTCTCAGTGAATGGGAGTATATGCTGTAAGGAGAACTGTCTGCTTCTAAAACCAAAACGGAGCTACCTAACAGAACGGTCTTCAATGTGTGCATTCAACTTACAGAGTTAAACTCGTGTGTTTTAGGGGAAGTCTGGAAACGCTTTCTGTGGAGAGATCTCAAAACAGGCATTTCCAGCACTATTCCCGCATATAACGAAATAGCAGTAAAACTCTGCCTAAAACACAGAAGAAACGTATCCTTCAATCTGCTCTGCTGTGCGTTTGTTCAGCTAAGTGAGTTAAATCTCCCTTTAGATTCAGGAGTTAGAAACACGTTTCTGGTAAGAGCTGCGTTTGGACATTTCTCAGTGAATGGGAGTATATGCTGTAAGGAGAACTGTCTGCTTCTAAAACCAAAACGGAGCTACCTAACAGAACGGTCTTCAATGTGTGCATTCAACTTACAGAGTTAAACTCGTGTGTTGAAGGGGAAGTCTGGAAACGCTTTCTGTGGAGAGATCTCAAAACAGGCATTTCCAGCACTATTCCCGCATATAACGAAATAGCAGTAAAACTCTGCCTAAAACACAGAAGAAACGTATCCTTCAATCTGCTCTGCTGTGCGTTTGTTCAGCTAAGTGAGTTAAATCTCCCTTTAGATTCAGGAGTTAGAAACACGTTTCTGGTAAGAGCTGCGTTTGGACATTTCTCAGTGAATGGGAGTATATGCTGTAAGGAGAACTGTCTGCTTCTAAAACCAAAACGGAGCTACCTAACAGAACGGTCTTCAATGTGTGCATTCAACTTACAGAGTTAAACTCGTGTGTTGAAGGGGAAGTCTGGAAACGCTTTCTGTGGAGAGATCTCAAAACAGGCATTTCCAGCACTATTCCCGCATATAACGAAATAGCAGTAAAACTCTGCCTAAAACACAGAAGAAACGTATCCTTCAATCTGCTCTGCTGTGCGTTTGTTCAGCTAAGTGAGTTAAATCTCCCTTTAGATTCAGGAGTTAGAAACACGTTTCTGGTAAGAGCTGCGTTTGGACATTTCTCAGTGAATGGGAGTATATGCTGTAAGGAGAACTGTCTGCTTCTAAAACCAAAACGGAGCTACCTAACAGAACGGTCTTCAATGTGTGCATTCAACTTACAGAGTTAAACTCGTGTGTTGAAGGGGAAGTCTGGAAACGCTTTCTGTGGAGAGATCTCAAAACAGGCATTTCCAGGCATTTCCAGCACTATTCCCGCATATAACGAAATAGCAGTAAAACTCTGCCTAAAACACAGAAGAAACGTATCCTTCAATCTGCTCTGCTGTGCGTTTGTTCAGCTAAGTGAGTTAAATCTCCCTTTAGATTCAGGAGTTAGAAACACGTTTCTGGTAAGAGCTGCGTTTGGACATTTCTCAGTGAATGGGAGTATATGCTGTAAGGAGAACTGTCTGCTTCTAAAACCAAAACGGAGCTACCTAACAGAACGGTCTTCAATGTGTGCATTCAACTTACAGAGTTAAACTCGTGTGTTGAAGGGGAAGTCTGGAAACGCTTTCTGTGGAGAGATCTCGAAACAGGCATTTCCAGCACTATTCCCGCATATAACGAAATAGCAGTAAAACTCTGCCTAAAACACAGAAGAAACGTATCCTTCAATCTGCTCTGCTGTGCGTTTGTTCAGCTAAGTGAGTTAAATCTCCCTTTAGATTCAGGAGTTAGAAACACGTTTCTGGTAAGAGCTGCGTTTGGACATTTCTCAGTGAATGGGAGTATATGCTGTAAGGAGAACTGTCTGCTTCTAAAACCAAAACGGAGCTACCTAACAGAACGGTCTTCAATGTGTGCATTCAACTTACAGAGTTAAACTCGTGTGTTGAAGGGGAAGTCTGGAAACGCTTTCTGTGGAGAGATCTCAAAACAGGCATTTCCAGGCATTTCCAGCACTATTCCCGCATATAACGAAATAGCAGTAAAACTCTGCCTAAAACACAGAAGAAACGTATCCTTCAATCTGCTCTGCTGTGCGTTTGTTCAGCTAAGTGAGTTAAATCTCCCTTTAGATTCAGGAGTTAGAAACACGTTTCTGGTAAGAGCTGCGTTTGGACATTTCTCAGTGAATGGGAGTATATGCTGTAAGGAGAACTGTCTGCTTCTAAAACCAAAACGGAGCTACCTAACAGAACGGTCTTCAATGTGTGCATTCAACTTACAGAGTTAAACTCGTGTGTTTTAGGGGAAGTCTGGAAACGCTTTCTGTGGAGAGATCTCAAAACAGGCATTTCCAGCACTATTCCCGCATATAACGAAATAGCAGTAAAACTCTGCCTAAAACACAGAAGAAACGTATCCTTCAATCTGCTCTGCTGTGCGTTTGTTCAGCTAAGTGAGTTAAATCTCCCTTTAGATTCAGGAGTTAGAAACACGTTTCTGGTAAGAGCTGCGTTTGGACATTTCTCAGTGAATGGGAGTATATGCTGTAAGGAGAACTGTCTGCTTCTAAAACCAAAACGGAGCTACCTAACAGAACGGTCTTCAATGTGTGCATTCAACTTACAGAGTTAAACTCGTGTGTTGAAGGGGAAGTCTGGAAACGCTTTCTGTGGAGAGATCTCAAAACAGGCATTTCCAGCACTATTCCCGCATATAACGAAATAGCAGTAAAACTCTGCCTAAAACACAGAAGAAACGTATCCTTCAATCTGCTCTGCTGTGCGTTTGTTCAGCTAAGTGAGTTAAATCTCCCTTTAGATTCAGGAGTTAGAAACACGTTTCTGGTAAGAGCTGCGTTTGGACATTTCTCAGTGAATGGGAGTATATGCTGTAAGGAGAACTGTCTGCTTCTAAAACCAAAACGGAGCTACCTAACAGAACGGTCTTCAATGTGTGCATTCAACTTACAGAGTTAAACTCGTGTGTTGAAGGGGAAGTCTGGAAACGCTTTCTGTGGAGAGATCTCAAAACAGGCATTTCCAGCACTATTCCCGCATATAACGAAATAGCAGTAAAACTCTGCCTAAAACACAGAAGAAACGTATCCTTCAATCTGCTCTGCTGTGCGTTTGTTCAGCTAAGTGAGTTAAATCTCCCTTTAGATTCAGGAGTTAGAAACACGTTTCTGGTAAGAGCTGCGTTTGGACATTTCTCAGTGAATGGGAGTATATGCTGTAAGGAGAACTGTCTGCTTCTAAAACCAAAACGGAGCTACCTAACAGAACGGTCTTCAATGTGTGCATTCAACTTACAGAGTTAAACTCGTGTGTTGAAGGGGAAGTCTGGAAACGCTTTCTGTGGAGAGATCTCAAAACAGGCATTTCCAGGCATTTCCAGCACTATTCCCGCATATAACGAAATAGCAGTAAAACTCTGCCTAAAACACAGAAGAAACGTATCCTTCAATCTGCTCTGCTGTGCGTTTGTTCAGCTAAGTGAGTTAAATCTCCCTTTAGATTCAGGAGTTAGAAACACGTTTCTGGTAAGAGCTGCGTTTGGACATTTCTCAGTGAATGGGAGTATATGCTGTAAGGAGAACTGTGTGCTTCTAAAACCAAAACGGAGCTACCTAACAGAACGGTCTTCAATGTGTGCGTTCAACTTACAGAGTTAAACTCGTGTGTTGAAGGGGAAGTCTGGAAACGCTTTCTGTGGAGAGATCTCAAAACAGGCATTTCCAGCACTATTCCCGCATATAACGAAATAGCAGTAAAACTCTGCCTAAAACACAGAAGAAACGTATCCTTCAATCTGCTCTGCTGTGCGTTTGTTCAGCTAAGTGAGTTAAATCTCCCTTTAGATTCAGGAGTTAGAAACACGTTTCTGGTAAGCGCTGCGTTTGGACATTTCTCAGTGAATGGGAGTATATGCTGTAAGGAGAACTGTCTGCTTCTAAAACCAAAACGGAGCTACCTAACAGAACGGTCTTCAATGTGTGCATTCAAATTACAGAGTTAAACTCGTGTGTTGAAGGGGAAGTCTGGAAACGCTTTCTGTGGAGAGATCTCGAAACAGGCATTTCCAGCACTATTCCCGCATATAACGAAATAGCAGTAAAACTCTGCCTAAAACACAGAAGAAACGTATCCTTCAATCTGCTCTGCTGTGCGTTTGTTCAGCTAAGTGAGTTAAATCTCCCTTTAGATTCAGGAGTTAGAAACACGTTTCTGGTAAGAGCTGCGTTTGGACATTTCTCAGTGAATGGGAGTATATGCTGTAAGGAGAACTGTCTGCTTCTAAAACCAAAACGGAGCTACCTAACAGAACGGTCTTCAATGTGTGCATTCAACTTACAGAGTTAAACTCGTGTGTTGAAGGGGAAGTCTGGAAACGCTTTCTGTGGAGAGATCTCAAAACAGGCATTTCCAGCACTATTCCCGCATATAACGAAATAGCAGTAAAACTCTGCCTAAAACACAGAAGAAACGTATCCTTCAATCTGCTCTGCTGTGCGTTTGTTCAGCTAAGTGAGTTAAATCTCCCTTTAGATTCAGGAGTTAGAAACACGTTTCTGGTAAGAGCTGCGTTTGGACATTTCTCAGTGAATGGGAGTATATGCTGTAAGGAGAACTGTCTGCTTCTAAAACCAAAACGGAGCTACCTAACAGAACGGTCTTCAATGTGTGCATTCAACTTACAGAGTTAAACTCGTGTGTTGAAGGGGAAGTCTGGAAACGCTTTCTGTGGAGAGATCTCAAAACAGGCATTTCCAGGCATTTCCAGCACTATTCCCGCATATAACGAAATAGCAGTAAAACTCTGCCTAAAACACAGAAGAAACGTATCCTTCAATCTGCTCTGCTGTGCGTTTGTTCAGCTAAGTGAGTTAAATCTCCCTTTAGATTCAGGAGTTAGAAACACGTTTCTGGTAAGAGCTGCGTTTGGACATTTCTCAGTGAATGGGAGTATATGCTGTAAGGAGAACTGTCTGCTTCTAAAACCAAAACGGAGCTACCTAACAGAACGGTCTTCAATGTGTGCATTCAACTTACAGAGTTAAACTCGTGTGTTGAAGGGGAAGTCTGGAAACGCTTTCTGTGGAGAGATCTCAAAACAGGCATTTCCAGGCATTTCCAGCACTATTCCCGCATATAACGAAATAGCAGTAAAACTCTGCCTAAAACACAGAAGAAACGTATCCTTCAATCTGCTCTGCTGTGCGTTTGTTCAGCTAAGTGAGTTAAATCTCCCTTTAGATTCAGGAGTTAGAAACACGTTTCTGGTAAGAGCTGCGTTTGGACATTTCTCAGTGAATGGGAGTATATGCTGTAAGGAGAACTGTCTGCTTCTAAAACCAAAACGGAGCTACCTAACAGAACGGTCTTCAATGTGTGCATTCAACTTACAGAGATAAACTCGTGTGTTTTAGGGGAAGTCTGGAAACGCTTTCTGTGGAGAGATCTCAAAACAGGCATTTCCAGCACTATTCCCGCATATAACGAAATAGCAGTAAAACTCTGCCTAAAACACAGAAGAAACGTATCCTTCAATCTGCTCTGCTGTGCGTTTGTTCAGCTAAGTGAGTTAAATCTCCCTTTAGATTCAGGAGTTAGAAACACGTTTCTGGTAAGAGCTGCGTTTGGACATTTCTCAGTGAATGGGAGTATATGCTGTAAGGAGAACTGTCTGCTTCTAAAACCAAAACGGAGCTACCTAACAGAACGGTCTTCAATGTGTGCATTCAACTTACAGAGTTAAACTCGTGTGTTGAAGGGGAAGTCTGGAAACGCTTTCTGTGGAGAGATCTCAAAACAGGCATTTCCAGCACTATTCCCGCATATAACGAAATAGCAGTAAAACTCTGCCTAAAACACAGAAGAAACGTATCCTTCAATCTGCTCTGCTGTGCGTTTGTTCAGCTAAGTGAGTTAAATCTCCCTTTAGATTCAGGAGTTAGAAACACGTTTCTGGTAAGAGCTGCGTTTGGACATTTCTCAGTGAATGGGAGTATATGCTGTAAGGAGAACTGTCTGCTTCTAAAACCAAAACGGAGCTACCTAACAGAACGGTCTTCAATGTGTGCATTCAACTTACAGAGTTAAACTCGTGTGTTGAAGGGGAAGTCTGGAAACGCTTTCTGTGGAGAGATCTCAAAACAGGCATTTCCAGGCATTTCCAGCACTATTCCCGCATATAACGAAATAGCAGTAAAACTCTGCCTAAAACACAGAAGAAACGTATCCTTCAATCTGCTCTGCTGTGCGTTTGTTCAGCTAAGTGAGTTAAACCTCCCTTTAGATTCAGGAGTTAGAAACACGTTTCTGGTAAGAGCTGCGTTTGGACATTTCTCAGTGAATGGGAGTATATGCTGTAAGGAGAACTGTCTGCTTCTAAAACCAAAACGGAGCTACCTAACAGAACAGTCTTCAATGTGTGCATTCAACTTACAGAGTTAAACTCGTGTGTTGAAGGGGAAGTCTGGAAACGCTTTCTGTGGAGAGATCTCGAAACAGGCATTTCCAGCACTATTCCCGCATATAACGAAATAGCAGTAAAACTCTGCCTAAAACACAGAAGAAACGTATCCTTCAATCTGCTCTGCTGTGCGTTTGTTCAGCTAAGTGAGTTAAATCTCCCTTTAGATTCAGGAGTTAGAAACACGTTTCTGGTAAGAGCTGCGTTTGGACATTTCTCAGTGAATGGGAGTATATGCTGTAAGGAGAACTATCTGCTTCTAAAACCAAAACGGAGCTACCTAACAGAACGGTCTTCAATGTGTGCATTCAGCTTACAGAGTTAAACTCGTGTGTTGAAGGGGAAGTCTGGAAACGCTTTCTGTGGAGAGATCTCAAAACAGGCATTTCCAGGCATTTCCAGCACTATTCCCGCATATAACGAAATAGCAGTAAAACTCTGCCTAAAACACAGAAGAAACGTATCCTTCAATCTGCTCTGCTGTGCGTTTGTTCAGCTAAGTGAGTTAAATCTCCCTTTAGATTCAGGAGTTAGAAACACGTTTCTGGTAAGAGCTGCGTTTGGACATTTCTCAGTGAATGGGAGTATATGCTGTAAGGAGAACTGTCTGCTTCTAAAACCAAAACGGAGCTACCTAACAGAACGGTCTTCAATGTGTGCGTTCAACTTACAGAGTTAAACTCGTGTGTTGAAGGGGAAGTCTGGAAACGCTTTCTGTGGAGAGATCTCAAAACAGGCATTTCCAGCACTATTCCCGCATATAACGAAATAGCAGTAAAACTCTGCCTAAAACACAGAAGAAACGTATCCTTCAATCTGCTCTGCTGTGCGTTTGTTCAGCTAAGTGAGTTAAATCTCCCTTTAGATTCAGGAGTTAGAAACACGTTTCTGGTAAGAGCTGCGTTTGGACATTTCTCAGTGAATGGGAGTATATGCTGTAAGGAGAACTGTCTGCTTCTAAAACCAAAACGGAGCTACCTAACAGAACGGTCTTCAATGTGTGCATTCAACTTACAGAGTTAAACTCGTGTGTTGAAGGGGAAGTCTGGAAACGCTTTCTGTGGAGAGATCTCAAAACAGGCATTTCCAGCACTATTCCCGCATATAACGAAATAGCAGTAAAACTCTGCCTAAAACACAGAAGAAACGTATCCTTCAATCTGCTCTGCTGTGCGTTTGTTCAGCTAAGTGAGTTAAATCTCCCTTTAGATTCAGGAGTTAGAAACACGTTTCTGGTAAGAGCTGCGTTTGGACATTTCTCAGTGAATGGGAGTATATGCTGTAAGGAGAACTGTCTGCTTCTAAAACCAAAACGGAGCTACCTAACAGAACGGTCTTCAATGTGTGCATTCAACTTACAGAGTTAAACTCGTGTGTTGAAGGGGAAGTCTGGAAACGCTTTCTGTGGAGAGATCTCAAAACAGGCATTTCCAGGCATTTCCAGCACTATTCCCGCATATAACGAAATAGCAGTAAAACTCTGCCTAAAACACAGAAGAAACGTATCCTTCAATCTGCTCTGCTGTGCGTTTGTTCATCTAAGTGAGTTAAATCTCCCTTTAGATTCAGGAGTTAGAAACACGTTTCTGGTAAGAGCTGCGTTTGGACATTTCTCAGTGAATGGGAGTATATGCTGTAAGGAGAACTGTCTGCTTCTAAAACCAAAACGGAGCTACCTAACAGAACGGTCTTCAATGTGTGCATTCAACTTACAGAGTTAAACTCGTGTGTTGAAGGGGAAGTCTGGAAACGCTTTCTGTGGAGAGATCTCAAAACAGGCATTTCCAGGCATTTCCAGCACTATTCCCGCATATAACGAAATAGCAGTAAAACTCTGCCTAAAACACAGAAGGAACGTATCCTTCAATCTGCTCTGCTGTGCGTTTGTTCAGCTAAGTGAGTTAAATCTCCCTTTAGATTCAGGAGTTAGAAACACGTTTCTGGTAAGAGCTGCGTTTGGACATTTCTCAGTGAATGGGAGTATATGCTGTAAGGAGAACTGTCTGCTTCTAAAAGCAAAACGGAGCTACCTAACAGAACGGTCTTCAATGTGTGCATTCAACTTACAGAGTTAAACTCGTGTGTTGAAGGGGAAGTCTGGAAACGCTTTCTGTGGAGAGATCTCAAAACAGGCATTTCCAGGCATTTCCAGCACTATTCCCGCATATAACGAAATAGCAGTAAAACTCTGCCTAAAACACAGAAGAAACGTATCCTTCAATCTGCTCTGCTGTGCGTTTGTTCAGCTAAGTGAGTTAAATCTCCCTTTAGATTCAGGAGTTAGAAACACGTTTCTGGTAAGAGCTGCGTTTGGACATTTCTCAGTGAATGGGAGTATATGCTGTAAGGAGAACTGTCTGCTTCTAAAACCAAAACGGAGCTACCTAACAGAACGGTCTTCAATGTGTGCATTCAACTTACAGAGTTAAACTCGTGTGTTGAAGGGGAAGTCTGGAAACGCTTTCTGTGGAGAGATCTCAAAACAGGCATTTCCAGCACTATTCCCGCATATAACGAAATAGCAGTAAAACTCTGCCTAAAACACAGAAGAAACGTATCCTTCAATCTGCTCTGCTGTGCGTTTGTTCAGCTAAGTGAGTTAAATCTCCCTTTAGATTCAGGAGTTAGAAACACGTTTCTGGTAAGAGCTGCGTTTGGACATTTCTCAGTGAATGGGAGTATATGCTGTAAGGAGAACTGTCTGCTTCTAAAACCAAAACGGAGCTACCTAACAGAACGGTCTTCAATGTGTGCATTCAACTTACAGAGTTAAACACGTGTGTTGAAGGGGAAGTCTGGAAACGCTTTCTGTGGAGAGATCTCAAAACAGGAATTTCCAGCACTATTCCCGCATATAACGAAATAGCAGTAAAACTCTGCCTAAAACACAGAAGAAACGTATCCTTCAATCTGCTCTGCTGTGCGTTTGTTCAGCTAAGTGAGTTAAATCTCCCTTTAGATTCAGGAGTTAGAAACACGTTTCTGGTAAGAGCTGCGTTTGGACATTTCTCAGTGAATGGGAGTATATGCTGTAAGGAGAACTGTCTGCTTCTAAAACCAAAACGGAGCTACCTAACAGAACGGTCTTCAATGTGTGCATTCAACTTACAGAGTTAAACTCGTGTGTTGAAGGGGAAGTCTGGAAACGCTTTCTGTGGAGAGATCTCAAAACAGGCATTTCCAGCACTATTCCCGCATATAACGAAATAGCAGTAAAACTCTGCCTAAAACACAGAAGAAACGTATCCTTCAATCTGCTCTGCTGTGCGTTGGTTCAGCTAAGTGAGTTAAATCTCCCTTTAGATTCAGGAGTTAGAAACACGTTTCTGGTAAGAGCTGCGTTTGGACATTTCTCAGTGAATGGGAGTATATGTTGTAAGGAGAACTGTCTGCTTCTAAAACCAAAACGGAGCTACCTAACAGAACGGTCTTCAATGTGTGCATTCAACTTACAGAGTTAAACCCGTGTGTTGAAGGGGAAGTCTGGAAACGCTTTCTGTGGAGAGATCTCAAAACAGGCATTTCCAGCACTATTCCCGCATATAACGAAATAGCAGTAAAACTCTGCCTAAAACACAGAAGAAACGTATCCTTCAATCTGCTCTGCTGTGCGTTTGTTCAGCTAAGTGAGTTAAATCTCCCTTTAGATTCAGGAGTTAGAAACACGTTTCTGGTAAGAGCTGCGTTTGGACATTTCTCAGTGAATGGGAGTATATGCTGTAAGGAGAACTGTCTGCTTCTAAAACCAAAACGGAGCTACCTAACAGAACGGTCTTCAATGTGTGCATTCAACTTACAGAGTTAAACTCGTGTGTTGAAGGGGAAGTCTGGAAACGCTTTCTGTGGAGAGATCTCAAAACAGGCATTTCCAGGCATTTCCAGCACTATTCCCGCATATAACGAAATAGCAGTAAAACTCTGCCTAAAACACAGAAGAAACGTATCCTTCAATCTGCTCTGCTGTGCGTTTGTTCAGCTAAGTGAGTTAAATCTCCCTTTAGATTCAGGAGTTAGAAACACGTTTCTGGTAAGAGCTGCGTTTGGACATTTCTCAGTGAATGGGAGTATATGCTGTAAGGAGAACTGTCTGCTTCTAAAACCAAAACGGAGCTACCTAACAGAACGGTCTTCAATGTGTGCATTCAACTTACAGAGTTAAACTCGTGTGTTGAAGGGGAAGTCTGGAAACGCTTTCTGTGGAGAGATCTCAAAACAGGCATTTCCAGGCATTTCCAGCACTATTCCCGCATATAACGAAATAGCAGTAAAACTCTGCCTAAAACACAGAAGAAACGTATCCTTCAATCTGCTCTGCTGTGCGTTTGTTCAGCTAAGTGAGTTAAATCTCCCTTTAGATTCAGGAGTTAGAAACACGTTTCTGGTAAGAGCTGCGTTTGGACATTTCTCAGTGAATGGGAGTAAATGCTGTAAGGAGAACTGTCTGCTTCTAAAACCAAAACGGAGCTACCTAACAGAACGGTCTTCAATGTGTGCATTCAACTTACAGAGTTAAACTCGTGTGTTGAAGGGGAAGTCTGGAAACGCTTTCTGTGGAGAGATCTCAAAACAGGCATTTCCAGCACTATTCCCGCATATAACGAAATAGCAGTAAAACTCTGCCTAAAACACAGAAGAAACGTATCCTTCAATCTGCTCTGCTGTGCGTTTGTTCAGCTAAGTGAGTTAAATCTCCCTTTAGATTCAGGAGTTAGAAACACGTTTCTGGTAAGAGCTGCGTTTGGACATTTCTCAGTGAATGGGAGTATATGCTGTAAGGAGAACTGTCTGCTTCTAAAACCAAAACGGAGCTACCTAACAGAACGGTCTTCAATGTGTGCATTCAACTTACAGAGTTAAACTCGTGTGTTGAAGGGGAAGTCTGGAAACGCTTTCTGTGGAGAGATCTCGAAACAGGCATTTCCAGCACTATTCCCGCATATAACGAAATAGCAGTAAAACTCTGCCTAAAACACAGAAGAAACGTATCCTTCAATCTGCTCTGCTGTGCGTTTGTTCAGCTAAGTGAGTTAAATCTCCCTTTAGATTCAGGAGTTAGAAACACGTTTCTGGTAAGAGCTGCGTTTGGACATTTCTCAGTGAATGGGAGTATATGCTGTAAGGAGAACTGTCTGCTTCTAAAACCAAAACGGAGCTACCTAACAGAACGGTCTTCAATGTGTGCATTCAACTTACAGAGTTAAACTCGTGTGTTGAAGGGGAAGTCTGGAAACGCTTTCTGTGGAGAGATCGCAAAACAGGCATTTCCAGGCATTTCCAGCACTATTCCCGCATATAACGAAATAGCAGTAAAACTCTGCCTAAAACACAGAAGAAACGTATCCTTCAATCTGCTCTGCTGTGCGTTTGTTCAGCTAAGTGAGTTAAATCTCCCTTTAGATTCAGGAGTTAGAAACACGTTTCTGGTAAGAGCTGCGTTTGGACATTTCTCAGTGAATGGGAGTATATGCTGTAAGGAGAACTGTCTGCTTCTAAAACCAAAACGGAGCTACCTAACAGAACGGTCTTCAATGTGTGCATTCAACTTACAGAGTTAAACTCGTGTGTTGAAGGGGAAGTCTGGAAACGCTTTCTGTGGAGAGATCTCAAAACAGGCATTTCCAGCACTATTCCCGCATATAACGAAATAGCAGTAAAACTCTGCCTAAAACACAGAAGAAACGTATCCTTCAATCTGCTCTGCTGTGCGTTTGTTCAGCTAAGTGAGTTAAATCTCCCTTTAGATTCAGGAGTTAGAAACACGTTTCTGGTAAGAGCTGCGTTTGGACATTTCTCAGTGAATGGGAGTATATGCTGTAAGGAGAACTGTCTGCTTCTAAAACCAAAACGGAGCTACCTAACAGAACGGTCTTCAATGTGTGCATTCAACTTACAGAGTTAAACTCGTGTGTTGAAGGGGAAGTCTAGAAACGCTTTCTGTGGAGAGATCTCAAAACAGGCATTTCCAGGCATTTCCAGCACTATTCCCGCATATAACGAAATAGCAGTAAAACTCTGCCTAAAACACAGAAGAAACGTATCCTTCAATCTGCTCTGCTGTGCGTTTGTTCAGCTAAGTGAGTTAAATCTCCCTTTAGATTCAGGAGTTAGAAACACGTTTCTGGTAAGAGCTGCGTTTGGACATTTCTCAGTGAATGGGAGTATATGCTGTAAGGAGAACTGTCTGCTTCTAAAACCAAAACGGAGCTACCTAACAGAACGGTCTTCAATGTGTGCATTCAACTTACAGAGTTAAACTCGTGTGTTGAAGGGGAAGTCTGGAAACGCTTTCTGTGGAGAGATCTCAAAACAGGCATTTCCAGGCATTTCCAGCACTATTCCCGCATATAACGAAATAGCAGTAAAACTCTGCCTAAAACACAGAAGAAACGTATCCTTCAATCTGCTCTGCTGTGCGTTTGTTCAGCTAAGTGAGTTAAATCTCCCTTTAGATTCAGGAGTTAGAAACACGTTTCTGGTAAGAGCTGCGTTTGGACATTTCTCAGTGAATGGGAGTATATGCTGTAAGGAGAACTGTCTGCTTCTAAAACCAAAACGGAGCTACCTAACAGAACGGTCTTCAATGTGTGCATTCAACTTACAGAGTTAAACTCGTGTGTTGAAGGGGAAGTCTGGAAACGCTTTCTGTGGAGAGATCTCAAAACAGGCATTTCCAGGCATTTCCAGCACTATTCCCGCATATAACGAAATAGCAGTAAAACTCTGCCTAAAACACAGAAGAAACGTATCCTTCAATCTGCTCTGCTGTGCGTTTGTTCAGCTAAGTGAGTTAAATCTCCCTTTAGATTCAGGAGTTAGAAACACGTTTCTGGTAAGAGCTGCGTTTGGACATTTCTCAGTGAATGGGAGTATATGCTGTAAGGAGAACTGTCTGCTTCTAAAACCAAAACGGAGCTACCTAACAGAACGGTCTTCAATGTGTGCATTCAACTTACAGAGTTAAACTCGTGTGTTGAAGGGGAAGTCTGGAAACGCTTTCTGTGGAGAGATCTCAAAACAGGCATTTCCAGCACTATTCCCGCATATAACGAAATAGCAGTAAAACTCTGCCTAAAACACAGAAGAAACGTATCCTTCAATCTGCTCTGCTGTGCGTTTGTTCAGCTAAGTGAGTTAAATCTCCCTTTAGATTCAGGAGTTAGAAACACGTTTCTGGTAAGAGCTGCGTTTGGACATTTCTCAGTGAATGGGAGTATATGCTGTAAGGAGAACTGTCTGCTTCTAAAACCAAAACGGAGCTACCTAACAGAACGGTCTTCAATGTGTGCATTCAACTTACAGAGTTAAACTCGTGTGTTGAAGGGGAAGTCTGGAAACGCTTTCTGTGGAGAGATCTCGAAACAGGCATTTCCAGCACTATTCCCGCATATAACGAAATAGCAGTAAAACTCTGCCTAAAACACAGAAGAAACGTATCCTTCAATCTGCTCTGCTGTGCGTTTGTTCAGCTAAGTGAGTTAAATCTCCCTTTAGATTCAGGAGTTAGAAACACGTTTCTGGTAAGAGCTGCGTTTGGACATTTCTCAGTGAATGGGAGTATATGCTGTAAGGAGAACTGTCTGCTTCTAAAACCAAAACGGAGCTACCTAACAGAACGGTCTTCAATGTGTGCATTCAACTTACAGAGTTAAACTCGTGTGTTGAAGGGGAAGTCTGGAAACGCTTTCTGTGGAGAGATCTCAAAACAGGCATTTCCAGCACTATTCCCGCATATAACGAAATAGCAGTAAAACTCTGCCTAAAACACAGAAGAAACGTATCCTTCAATCTGCTCTGCTGTGCGTTGGTTCAGCTAAGTGAGTTAAATCTCCCTTTAGATTCAGGAGTTAGAAACACGTTTCTGGTAAGAGCTGCGTTTGGACATTTCTCAGTGAATGGGAGTATATGTTGTAAGGAGAACTGTCTGCTTCTAAAACCAAAACGGAGCTACCTAACAGAACGGTCTTCAATGTGTGCATTCAACTTACAGAGTTAAACCCGTGTGTTGAAGGGGAAGTCTGGAAACGCTTTCTGTGGAGAGATCTCAAAACAGGCATTTCCAGCACTATTCCCGCATATAACGAAATAGCAGTAAAACTCTGCCTAAAACACAGAAGAAACGTATCCTTCAATCTGCTCTGCTGTGCGTTTGTTCAGCTAAGTGAGTTAAATCTCCCTTTAGATTCAGGAGTTAGAAACACGTTTCTGGTAAGAGCTGCGTTTGGACATTTCTCAGTGAATGGGAGTATATGCTGTAAGGAGAACTGTCTGCTTCTAAAACCAAAACGGAGCTACCTAACAGAACGGTCTTCAATGTGTGCATTCAACTTACAGAGTTAAACTCGTGTGTTGAAGGGGAAGTCTGGAAACGCTTTCTGTGGAGAGATCTCAAAACAGGCATTTCCAGGCATTTCCAGCACTATTCCCGCATATAACGAAATAGCAGTAAAACTCTGCCTAAAACACAGAAGAAACGTATCCTTCAATCTGCTCTGCTGTGCGTTTGTTCAGCTAAGTGAGTTAAATCTCCCTTTAGATTCAGGAGTTAGAAACACGTTTCTGGTAAGAGCTGCGTTTGGACATTTCTCAGTGAATGGGAGTATATGCTGTAAGGAGAACTGTCTGCTTCTAAAACCAAAACGGAGCTACCTAACAGAACGGTCTTCAATGTGTGCATTCAACTTACAGAGTTAAACTCGTGTGTTGAAGGGGAAGTCTGGAAACGCTTTCTGTGGAGAGATCTCAAAACAGGCATTTCCAGGCATTTCCAGCACTATTCCCGCATATAACGAAATAGCAGTAAAACTCTGCCTAAAACACAGAAGAAACGTATCCTTCAATCTGCTCTGCTGTGCGTTTGTTCAGCTAAGTGAGTTAAATCTCCCTTTAGATTCAGGAGTTAGAAACACGTTTCTGGTAAGAGCTGCGTTTGGACATTTCTCAGTGAATGGGAGTAAATGCTGTAAGGAGAACTGTCTGCTTCTAAAACCAAAACGGAGCTACCTAACAGAACGGTCTTCAATGTGTGCATTCAACTTACAGAGTTAAACTCGTGTGTTGAAGGGGAAGTCTGGAAACGCTTTCTGTGGAGAGATCTCAAAACAGGCATTTCCAGCACTATTCCCGCATATAACGAAATAGCAGTAAAACTCTGCCTAAAACACAGAAGAAACGTATCCTTCAATCTGCTCTGCTGTGCGTTTGTTCAGCTAAGTGAGTTAAATCTCCCTTTAGATTCAGGAGTTAGAAACACGTTTCTGGTAAGAGCTGCGTTTGGACATTTCTCAGTGAATGGGAGTATATGCTGTAAGGAGAACTGTCTGCTTCTAAAACCAAAACGGAGCTACCTAACAGAACGGTCTTCAATGTGTGCATGCAACTTACAGAGTTAAACTCGTGTGTTGAAGGGGAAGTCTGGAAACGCTTTCTGTGGAGAGATCTCGAAACAGGCATTTCCAGCACTATTCCCGCATATAACGAAATAGCAGTAAAACTCTGCCTAAAACACAGAAGAAACGTATCCTTCAATCTGCTCTGCTGTGCGTTTGTTCAGCTAAGTGAGTTAAATCTCCCTTTAGATTCAGGAGTTAGAAACACGTTTCTGGTAAGAGCTGCGTTTGGACATTTCTCAGTGAATGGGAGTATATGCTGTAAGGAGAACTGTCTGCTTCTAAAACCAAAACGGAGCTACCTAACAGAACGGTCTTCAATGTGTGCATTCAACTTACAGAGTTAAACTCGTGTGTTGAAGGGGAAGTCTGGAAACGCTTTCTGTGGAGAGATCTCAAAACAGGCATTTCCAGCACTATTCCCGCATATAACGAAATAGCAGTAAAACTCTGCCTAAAACACAGAAGAAACGTATCCTTCAATCTGCTCTGCTGTGCGTTGGTTCAGCTAAGTGAGTTAAATCTCCCTTTAGATTCAGGAGTTAGAAACACGTTTCTGGTAAGAGCTGCGTTTGGACATTTCTCAGTGAATGGGAGTATATGTTGTAAGGAGAACTGTCTGCTTCTAAAACCAAAACGGAGCTACCTAACAGAACGGTCTTCAATGTGTGCATTCAACTTACAGAGTTAAACCCGTGTGTTGAAGGGGAAGTCTGGAAACGCTTTCTGTGGAGAGATCTCAAAACAGGCATTTCCAGCACTATTCCCGCATATAACGAAATAGCAGTAAAACTCTGCCTAAAACACAGAAGAAACGTATCCTTCAATCTGCTCTGCTGTGCGTTTGTTCAGCTAAGTGAGTTAAATCTCCCTTTAGATTCAGGAGTTAGAAACACGTTTCTGGTAAGAGCTGCGTTTGGACATTTCTCAGTGAATGGGAGTATATGCTGTAAGGAGAACTGTCTGCTTCTAAAACCAAAACGGAGCTACCTAACAGAACGGTCTTCAATGTGTGCATTCAACTTACAGAGTTAAACTCGTGTGTTGAAGGGGAAGTCTGGAAACGCTTTCTGTGGAGAGATCTCAAAACAGGCATTTCCAGCCATTTCCAGCACTATTCCCGCATATAACGAAATAGCAGTAAAACTCTGCCTAAAACACAGAAGAAACGTATCCTTCAATCTGCTCTGCTGTGCGTTTGTTCAGCTAAGTGAGTTAAATCTCCCTTTAGATTCAGGAGTTAGAAACACGTTTCTGGTAAGAGCTGCGTTTGGACATTTCTCAGTGAATGGGAGTATATGCTGTAAGGAGAACTGTCTGCTTCTAAAACCAAAACGGAGCTACCTAACAGAACGGTCTTCAATGTGTGCATTCAACTTACAGAGTTAAACTCGTGTGTTGAAGGGGAAGTCTGGAAACGCTTTCTGTGGAGAGATCTCAAAACAGGCATTTCCAGGCATTTCCAGCACTATTCCCGCATATAACGAAATAGCAGTAAAACTCTGCCTAAAACACAGAAGAAACGTATCCTTCAATCTGCTCTGCTGTGCGTTTGTTCAGCTAAGTGAGTTAAATCTCCCTTTAGATTCAGGAGTTAGAAACACGTTTCTGGTAAGAGCTGCGTTTGGACATTTCTCAGTGAATGGGAGTAAATGCTGTAAGGAGAACTGTCTGCTTCTAAAACCAAAACGGAGCTACCTAACAGAACGGTCTTCAATGTGTGCATTCAACTTACAGAGTTAAACTCGTGTGTTGAAGGGGAAGTCTGGAAACGCTTTCTGTGGAGAGATCTCAAAACAGGCATTTCCAGCACTATTCCCGCATATAACGAAATAGCAGTAAAACTCTGCCTAAAACACAGAAGAAACGTATCCTTCAATCTGCTCTGCTGTGCGTTTGTTCAGCTAAGTGAGTTAAATCTCCCTTTAGATTCAGGAGTTAGAAACACGTTTCTGGTAAGAGCTGCGTTTGGACATTTCTCAGTGAATGGGAGTATATGCTGTAAGGAGAACTGTCTGCTTCTAAAACCAAAACGGAGCTACCTAACAGAACGGTCTTCAATGTGTGCATTCAACTTACAGAGTTAAACTCGTGTGTTGAAGGGGAAGTCTGGAAACGCTTTCTGTGGAGAGATCTCGAAACAGGCATTTCCAGCACTATTCCCGCATATAACGAAATAGCAGTAAAACTCTGCCTAAAACACAGAAGAAACGTATCCTTCAATCTGCTCTGCTGTGCGTTTGTTCAGCTAAGTGAGTTAAATCTCCCTTTAGATTCAGGAGTTAGAAACACGTTTCTGGTAAGAGCTGCGTTTGGACATTTCTCAGTGAATGGGAGTATATGCTGTAAGGAGAACTGTCTGCTTCTAAAACCAAAACGGAGCTACCTAACAGAACGGTCTTCAATGTGTGCATTCAACTTACAGAGTTAAACTCGTGTGTTGAAGGGGAAGTCTGGAAACGCTTTCTGTGGAGAGATCTCAAAACAGGCATTTCCAGGCATTTCCAGCACTATTCCCGCATATAACGAAATAGCAGTAAAACTCTGCCTAAAACACAGAAGAAACGTATCCTTCAATCTGCTCTGCTGTGCGTTTGTTCAGCTAAGTGAGTTAAATCTCCCTTTAGATTCAGGAGTTAGAAACACGTTTCTGGTAAGAGCTGCGTTTGGACATTTCTCAGTGAATGGGAGTATATGCTGTAAGGAGAACTGTCTGCTTCTAAAACCAAAACGGAGCTACCTAACAGAACGGTCTTCAATGTGTGCATTCAACTTACAGAGTTAAACTCGTGTGTTGAAGGGGAAGTCTGGAAACGCTTTCTGTGGAGAGATCTCAAAACAGGCATTTCCAGCACTATTCCCGCATATAACGAAATAGCAGTAAAACTCTGCCTAAAACACAGAAGAAACGTATCCTTCAATCTGCTCTGCTGTGCGTTTGTTCAGCTAATTGAGTTAAATCTCCCTTTAGATTCAGGAGTTAGAAACACGTTTCTGGTAAGAGCTGCGTTTGGACATTTCTCAGTGAATGGGAGTATATGCTGTAAGGAGAACTGTCTGCTTCTAAAACCAAAACGGAGCTACCTAACAGAACGGTCTTCAATGTGTGCATTCAACTTACAGAGTTAAACTCGTGTGTTGAAGGGGAAGTCTGGAAACGCTTTCTGTGGAGAGATCTCAAAACAGGCATTTCCAGGCATTTCCAGCACTATTCCCGCATATAACGAAATAGCAGTAAAACTCTGCCTAAAACACAGAAGAAACGTATCCTTCAATCTGCTCTCCTGTGCGTTTGTTCAGCTAAGTGAGTTAAATCTCCCTTTAGATTCAGGAGTTAGAAACACGTTTCTGGTAAGAGCTGCGTTTGGACATTTCTCAGTGAATGGTATATATGCTGTAAGGAGAACTGTCTGCTTCTAAAACCAAAACGGAGCTACCTAACAGAACGGTCTTCAATGTGTGCATTCAACTTACAGAGTTAAACTCGTGTGTTGAAGGGGAAGTCTGGAAACGCTTTCTGTGGAGAGATCTCGAAACAGGCATTTCCAGCACTATTCCCGCATATAACGAAATAGCAGTAAAACTCTGCCTAAAACACAGAAGAAACGTATCCTTCAATCTGCTCTGCTGTGCGTTTGTTCAGCTAAGTGAGTTAAATCTCCCTTTAGATTCAGGAGTTAGAAACACGTTTCTGGTAAGAGCTGCGTTTGGACATTTCTCAGTGAATGGGAGTATATGCTGTAAGGAGAACTGTCTGCTTCTAAAACCAAAACGGAGCTACCTAACAGAACGGTCTTCAATGTGTGCATTCAACTTACAGAGTTAAACTCGTGTGTTGAAGGGGAAGTCTGGAAACGCTTTCTGTGGAGAGATCTCAAAACAGGCATTTCCAGCACTATTCCCGCATATAACGAAATAGCAGTAAAACTCTGCCTAAAACACAGAAGAAACGTATCCTTCAATCTGCTCTGCTGTGCGTTTGTTCAGCTAAGTGAGTTAAATCTCCCTTTAGATTCAGGAGTTAGAAACACGTTTCTGGTAAGAGCTGCGTTTGGACATTTCTCAGTGAATGGGAGTATATGCTGTAAGGAGAACTGTCTGCTTCTAAAACCAAAACGGAGCTACCTAACAGAACGGTCTTCAATGTGTGCATTCAACTTACAGAGTTAAACTCGTGTGTTGAAGGGGAAGTCTGGAAACGCTTTCTGTGGAGAGATCTCAAAACAGGCATTTCCAGGCATTTCCAGCACTATTCCCGCATATAACGAAATAGCAGTAAAACTCTGCCTAAAACACAGAAGAAACGTATCCTTCAATCTGCTCTGCTGTGCGTTTGTTCAGCTAAGTGAGTTAAATCTCCCTTTAGATTCAGGAGTTAGAAACACGTTTCTGGTAAGAGCTGCGTTTGGACATTTCTCAGTGAATGGGAGTATATGCTGTAAGGAGAACTGTCTGCTTCTAAAACCAAAACGGAGCTACCTAACAGAACGGTCTTCAATGTGTGCATTCAACTTACAGAGTTAAACTCGTGTGTTGAAGGGGAAGTCTGGAAACGCTTTCTGTGGAGAGATCTCAAAACAGGCATTTCCAGGCATTTCCAGCACTATTCCCGCATATAACGAAATAGCAGTAAAACTCTGCCTAAAACACAGAAGAAACGTATCCTTCAATCTGCTCTGCTGTGCGTTTGTTCAGCTAAGTGAGTTAAATCTCCCTTTAGATTCAGGAGTTAGAAACACGTTTCTGGTAAGAGCTGCGTTTGGACATTTCTCAGTGAATGGGAGTATATGCTGTAAGGAGAACTGTCTGCTTCTAAAACCAAAACGGAGCTACCTAACAGAACGGTCTTCAATGTGTGCATTCAACTTACAGAGTTAAACTCGTGTGTTGAAGGGGAAGTCTGGAAACGCTTTCTGTGGAGAGATCTCAAAACAGGCATTTCCAGCACTATTCCCGCATATAACGAAATAGCAGTACAACTCTGCCTAAAACACAGAAGAAACGTATCCTTCAATCTGCTCTGCTGTGCGTTTGTTCAGCTAAGTGAGTTAAATCTCCCTTTAGATTCAGGAGTTAGAAACACGTTTCTGGTAAGAGCTGCGTTTGGACATTTCTCAGTGAATGGGAGTATATGCTGTAAGGAGAACTGTCTGCTTCTAAAACCAAAACGGAGCTACCTAACAGAACGGTCTTCAATGTGTGCATTCAACTTACAGAGTTAAACTCGTGTGTTGAAGGGGAAGTCTGGAAACGCTTTCTGTGGAGAGATCTCAAAACAGGCATTTCCAGCACTATTCCCGCATATAACGAAATAGCAGTACAACTCTGCCTAAAACACAGAAGAAACGTATCCTTCAATCTGCTCTGCTGTGCGTTTGTTCAGCTAAGTGAGTTAAATCTCCCTTTAGATTCAGGAGTTAGAAACACGTTTCTGGTAAGAGCTGCGTTTGGACATTTCTCAGTGAATGGGAGTATATGCTGTAAGGAGAACTGTCTGCTTCTAAAACCAAAACGGAGCTACCTAACAGAACGGTCTTCAATGTGTGCATTCAACTTACAGAGTTAAACTCGTGTGTTGAAGGGGAAGTCTGGAAACGCTTTCTGTGGAGAGATCTCAAAACAGGCATTTCCAGGCATTTCCAGCACTATTCCCGCATATAACGAAATAGCAGTAAAACTCTGCCTAAAACACAGAAGAAACGTATCCTTCAATCTGCTCTGCTGTGCGTTTGTTCAGCTAAGTGAGTTAAATCTCCCTTTAGATTCAGGAGTTAGAAACACGTTTCTGGTAAGAGCTGCGTTTGGACATTTCTCAGTGAATGGGAGTATATGCTGTAAGGAGAACTGTCTGCTTCTAAAACCAAAACGGAGCTACCTAACAGAACGGTCTTCAATGTGTGCATTCAACTTACAGAGTTAAACTCGTGTGTTGAAGGGGAAGTCTGGAAACGCTTTCCGTGGAGAGATCTCGAAACAGGCATTTCCAGCACTATTCCCGCATATAACGAAATAGCAGTAAAACTCTGCCTAAAACACAGAAGAAACGTATCCTTCAATCTGCTCTGCTGTGCGTTTGTTCAGCTAAGTGAGTTAAATCTCCCTTTAGATTCAGGAGTTAGAAACACGTTTCTGGTAAGAGCTGCGTTTGGACATTTCTCAGTGAATGGGAGTATATGCTGTAAGGAGAACTGTCTGCTTCTAAAACCAAAACGGAGCTACCTAACAGAACGGTCTTCAATGTGTGCATTCAACTTACAGAGTTAAACTCGTGTGTTGAAGGGGAAGTCTGGAAACGCTTTCTGTGGAGAGATCTCAAAACAGGCATTTCCAGGCATTTCCAGCACTATTCCCGCATATAACGAAATAGCAGTAAAACTCTGCCTAAAACACAGAAGAAACGTATCCTTCAATCTGCTCTGCTGTGCGTTTCTTCAGCTAAGTGAGTTAAATCTCCCTTTAGATTCAGGAGTTAGAAACACGTTTCTGGTAAGAGCTGCGTTTGGACATTTCTCAGTGAATGGGAGTATATGCTGTAAGGAGAACTGTCTGCTTCTAAAACCAAAACGGAGCTACCTAACAGAACAGTCTTCAATGTGTGCATTCAACTTACAGAGTTAAACTAGTGTGTTGAAGGGGAAGTCTGGAAACGCTTTCTGTGGAGAGATCTCAAAACAGGCATTTCCAGCACTATTCCCGCATATAACGAAATAGCAGTAAAACTCTGCCTAAAACACAGAAGAAACGTATCCTTCAATCTGCTCTGCTGTGCGTTTGTTCAGCTAAGTGAGTTAAATCTCCCTTTAGATTCAGGAGTTAGAAACACGTTTCAGGTAAGAGCTGCGTTTGGACATTTCTCAGTGAATGGGAGTATATGCTGTAAGGAGAACTGTCTGCTTCTAAAACCAAAACGGAGCTACCTAACAGAACGGTCTTCAATGTGTGCATTCAACTTACAGAGTTAAACTCGTGTGTTGAAGGGGAAGTCTGGAAACGCTTTCTGTGGAGAGATCTCGAAACAGGCATTTCCAGCACTATTCCCGCATATAACGAAATAGCAGTAAAACTCTGCCTAAAACACAGAAGAAACGTATCCTTCAATCTGCTCTGCTGTGCGTTTGTTCAGCTAAGTGAGTTAAATCTCCCTTTAGATTCAGGAGTTAGAAACACGTTTCTGGTAAGAGCTGCGTTTGGACATTTCTCAGTGAATGGGAGTATATGCTGTAAGGAGAACTGTCTGCTTCTAAAACCAAAACGGAGCTACCTAACAGAACGGTCTTCAATGTGTGCATTCAACTTACAGAGTTAAACTCGTGTGTTGAAGGGGAAGTCTGGAAACGCTTTCTGTGGAGAGATCTCAAAACAGGCATTTCCAGCACTATTCCCGCATATAACGAAATAGCAGTAAAACTCTGCCTAAAACACAGAAGAAACGTATCCTTCAATCTGCTCTGCTGTGCGTTTGTTCAGCTAAGTGAGTTAAATCTCCCTTTAGATTCAGGAGTTAGAAACACGTTTCTGGTAAGAGCTACGTTTGGACATTTCTCAGTGAATGGGAGTATATGCTGTAAGGAGAACTGTCTGCTTCTAAAACCAAAACGGAGCTACCTAACAGAACGGTCTTCAATGTGTGCATTCAACTTACAGAGTTAAACTCGTGTTTTGAAGGGGAAGTCTGGAAACGCTTTCTGTGGAGAGATCTCAAAACAGGCATTTCCAGCACTATTCCCGCATATAACGAAATAGCAGTAAAACTCTGCCTAAAACACAGAAGAAACGTATCCTTCAATCTGCTCTGCTGTGCGTTTGTTCAGCTAAGTGAGTTAAATCTCCCTTTAGATTCAGGAGTTAGAAACACGTTTCTGGTAAGAGCTGCGTTTGGACATTTCTCAGTGAATGGGAGTATATGCTGTAAGGAGAACTGTCTGCTTCTAAAACCAAAACGGAGCTACCTAACAGAACGGTCTTCAATGTGTGCATTCAACTTACAGAGTTAAACTCGTGTGTTGAAGGGGAAGTCTGGAAACGCTTTCTGTGGAGAGATCTCAAAACAGGCATTTCCAGCACTATTCCCGTATATAACGAAATAGCAGTAAAACTCTGCCTAAAACACAGAAGAAACGTATCCTTCAATCTGCTCTGCTGTGCGTTTGTTCAGCTAAGTGAGTTAAATCTCCCTTTAGATTCAGGAGTTAGAAACACGTTTCTGGTAAGAGCTGCGTTTGGACATTTCTCAGTGAATGGGAGTATATGCTGTAAGGAGAACTGTCTGCTTCTAAAAGCAAAACGGAGCTACCTAACAGAACGGTCTTCAATGTGTGCATTCAACTTACAGAGTTAAACTCGTGTGTTGAAGGGGAAGTCTGGAAACGCTTTCTGTGGAGAGATCTCAAAACAGGCATTTCCAGGCATTTCCAGCACTATTCCCGCATATAACGAAATAGCAGTAAAACTCTGCCTAAAACACAGAAGAAACGTATCCTTCAATCTGCTCTGCTGTGTGTTTGTTCAGCTAAGTGAGTTAAATCTCCCTTTAGATTCAGGAGTTAGAAACACGTTTCTGGTAAGAGCTGCGTTTGGACATTTCTCAGTGAATGGGAGTATATGCTGTAAGGAGAACTGTCTGCTTCTAAAACCAAAACGGAGCTACCTAACAGAACGGTCTTCAATGTGTGCATTCAACTTACAGAGGTAAACTCGTGTGTTGAAGGGGAAGTCTGGAAACGCTTTCTGTGGAGAGATCTCGAAACAGGCATTTCCAGCACTATTCCCGCATATAACGAAATAGCAGTAAAACTCTGCCTAAAACACAGAAGAAACGTATCCTTCAATCTGCTCTGCTGTGCGTTTGTTCAGCTAAGTGAGTTAAATCTCCCTTTAGATTCAGGAGTTAGAAACACGTTTCTGGTAAGAGCTGCGTTTGGACATTTCTCAGTGAATGGGAGTATATGCTGTAAGGAGAACTGTCTGCTTCTAAAACCAAAACGGAGCTACCTAACAGAATGGTCTTCAATGTGTGCATTCAACTTACAGAGTTACACTCGTGTGTTGAA
This sequence comes from Saguinus oedipus, assembly GCA_031835075.1. Taxonomy (NCBI): domain Eukaryota; kingdom Metazoa; phylum Chordata; class Mammalia; order Primates; family Cebidae; genus Saguinus; species Saguinus oedipus. Next base: position 248,821 of record JASSZA010000160.1, on the reverse strand, counting down.
GGGGAAGTCTGGAAACGCTTTCTGTGGAGAGATCTCAAAACAGGCATTTCCAGGCATTTCCAGCACTATTCCCGCATATAACGAAATAGCAGTAAAACTCTGCCTAAAACACAGAAGAAACGTATCCTTCAATCTGCTCTGCTGTGCGTTTGTTCAGCTAAGTGAGTTAAATCTCCCTTTAGATTCAGGAGTTAGAAACACGTTTCTGGTAAGAGCTGCGTTTGGACATTTCTCAGTGAATGGGAGTATATGCTGTAAGGAGAACTGTCTGCTTCTAAAACCAAAACGGAGCTACCTAACAGAACGGTCTTCAATGTGTGCATTCAACTTACAGAGTTAAACTCGTGTGTTGAAGGGGAAGTCTGGAAATGCTTTCTGTGGAGAGATCTCAAAACAGGCATTTCCAGCACTATTCCCGCATATAACGAAATAGCAGTAAAACTCTGCCTAAAACACAGAAGAAACGTATCCTTCAATCTGCTCTGCTGTGCGTTTGTTCAGCTAAGTGAGTTAAATCTCCCTTTAGATTCAGGAGTTAGAAACACGTTTCTGGTAAGAGCTGCGTTTGGACATTTCTCAGTGAATGGGAGTATATGCTGTAAGGAGAACTGTCTGCTTCTAAAACCAAAACGGAGCTACCTAACAGAACGGTCTTCAATGTGTGCATTCAACTTACAGAGTTAAACTGGTGTGTTGAAGGGGAAGTCTGGAAACGCTTTCTGTGGAGAGATCTCAAAACAGGCATTTCCAGGCATTTCCAGCACTATTCCCGCATATAACGAAATAGCAGTAAAACTCTGCCTAAAACACAGAAGAAACGTATCCTTCAATCTGCTCTGCTGTGCGTTTGTTCAACTAAGTGAGTTAAATCTCCCTTTAGATTCAGGAGTTAGAAACACGTTTCTGGTAAGAGCTGCGTTTGGACATTTCTCAGTGAATGGGAGTATATGCTGTAAGGAGAACTGTCTGCTTCTAAAACCAAAACGGAGCTACCTAACAGAACGGTCTTCAATGTGTGCATTCAACTTACAGAGTTAAACTCGTGTGTTGAAGGGGAAGTCTGGAAACGCTTTCCGTGGAGAGATCTCGAAACAGGCATTTCCAGCACTATTCCCGCATATAACGAAATAGCAGTAAAACTCTGCCTAAAACACAGAAGAAACGTATCCTTCAATCTGCTCTGCTGTGCGTTTGTTCAGCTAAGTGAGTTAAATCTCCCTTTAGATTCAGGAGTTAGAAACACGTTTCTGGTAAGAGCTGCGTTTGGACATTTCTCAGTGAATGGGAGTATATGCTGTAAGGAGAACTGTCTGCTTCTAAAACCAAAACGGAGCTACCTAACAGAACGGTCTTCAATGTGTGCATTCAACTTACAGAGTTAAACTCGTGTGTTGAAGGGGAAGTCTGGAAACGCTTTCTGTGGAGAGATCTCAAAACAGGCATTTCCAGGCATTTCCAGCACTATTCCCGCATATAACGAAATAGCAGTAAAACTCTGCCTAAAACACAGAAGAAACGTATCCTTCAATCTGCTCTGCTGTGCGTTTGTTCAGCTAAGTGAGTTAAATCTCCCTTTAGATTCAGGAGTTAGAAACACGTTTCTGGTAAGAGCTGCGTTTGGACATTTCTCAGTGAATGGGAGTATATGCTGTAAGGAGAACTGTCTGCTTCTAAAACCAAAACGGAGCTACCTAACAGAACGGTCTTCAATGTGTGCATTCAACTTACAGAGTTAAACTCGTGTGTTGAAGGGGAAGTCTGGAAACGCTTTCTGTGGAGAGATCTCAAAACAGGCATTTCCAGGCATTTCCAGCACTATTCCCGCATATAACGAAATAGCAGTAAAACTCTGCCTAAAACACAGAAGAAACGTATCCTTCAATCTGCTCTGCTGTGCGTTTGTTCAGCTAAGTGAGTTAAATCTCCCTTTAGATTCAGGAGTTAGAAACACGTTTCTGGTAAGAGCTGCGTTTGGACATTTCTCAGTGAATGGGAGTATATGCTGTAAGGAGAACTGTCTGCTTCTAAAACCAAAACGGAGCTACCTAACAGAACAGTCTTCAATGTGTGCATTCAACTTACAGAGTTAAACTAGTGTGTTGAAGGGGAAGTCTGGAAACGCTTTCTGTGGAGAGATCTCAAAACAGGCATTTCCAGCACTATTCCCGCATATAACGAAATAGCAGTAAAACTCTGCCTAAAACACAGAAGAAACGTATCCTTCAATCTGCTCTGCTGTGCGTTTGTTCAACTAAGTGAGTTAAATCTCCCTTTAGATTCAGGAGTTAGAAACACGTTTCTGGTAAGAGCTGCGTTTGGACATTTCTCAGTGAATGGGAGTATATGCTGTAAGGAGAACTGTCTGCTTCTAAAACCAAAACGGAGCTACCTAACAGAACGGTCTTCAATGTGTGCATTCAACTTACAGAGTTAAACTCGTGTGTTGAAGGGGAAGTCTGGAAACGCTTTCCGTGGAGAGATCTCGAAACAGGCATTTCCAGCACTATCCCCGCATATAACGAAATAGCAGTAAAACTCTGCCTAAAACACAGAAGAAACGTATCCTTCAATCTGCTCTGCTGTGCGTTTGTTCAGCTAAGTGAGTTAAATCTCCCTTTAGATTCAGGAGTTAGAAACACGTTTCTGGTAAGAGCTGCGTTTGGACATTTCTCAGTGAATGGGAGTATATGCTGTAAGGAGAACTGTCTGCTTCTAAAACCAAAACGGAGCTACCTAACAGAACGGTCTTCAATGTGTGCATTCAACTTACAGAGTTAAACTCGTGTGTTGAAGGGGAAGTCTGGAAACGCTTTCTGTGGAGAGATCTCAAAACAGGCATTTCCAGGCATTTCCAGCACTATTCCCGCATATAACGAAATAGCAGTAAAACTCTGCCTAAAACACAGAAGAAACGTATCCTTCAATCTGCTCTGCTGTGCGTTTGTTCAGCTAAGTGAGTTAAATCTCCCTTTAGATTCAGGAGTTAGAAACACGTTTCTGGTAAGAGCTGCGTTTGGACATTTCTCAGTGAATGGGAGTATATGCTGTAAGGAGAACTGTCTGCTTCTAAAACCAAAACGGAGCTACCTAACAGAACGGTCTTCAATGTGTGCATTCAACTTACAGAGTTAAACTCGTGTGTTGAAGGGGAAGTCTGGAAACGCTTTCTGTGGAGAGATCTCAAAACAGGCATTTCCAGGCATTTCCAGCACTATTCCCGCATATAACGAAATAGCAGTAAAACTCTGCCTAAAACACAGAAGAAACGTATCCTTCAATCTGCTCTGCTGTGCGTTTGTTCAGCTAAGTGAGTTAAATCTCCCTTTAGATTCAGGAGTTAGAAACACGTTTCTGGTAAGAGCTGCGTTTGGACATTTCTCAGTGAATGGGAGTATATGCTGTAAGGAGAACTGTCTGCTTCTAAAACCAAAACGGAGCTACCTAACAGAACAGTCTTCAATGTGTGCATTCAACTTACAGATTTAAACTAGTGTGTTGAAGGGGAAGTCTGGAAACGCTTTCTGTGGAGAGATCTCAAAACAGGCATTTCCAGCACTATTCCCGCATATAACGAAATAGCAGTAAAACTCTGCCTAAAACACAGAAGAAACGTATCCTTCAATCTGCTCTGCTGTGCGTTTGTTCAGCTAAGTGAGTTAAATCTCCCTTTAGATTCAGGAGTTAGAAACACGTTTCAGGTAAGAGCTGCGTTTGGACATTTCTCAGTGAATGGGAGTATATGCTGTAAGGAGAACTGTCTGCTTCTAAAACCAAAACGGAGCTACCTAACAGAACGGTCTTCAATGTGTGCATTCAACTTACAGAGTTAAACTCGTGTGTTGAAGGGGAAGTCTGGAAACGCTTTCTGTGGAGAGATCTCGAAACAGGCATTTCCAGCACTATTCCCGCATATAACGAAATAGCAGTAAAACTCTGCCTAAAACACAGAAGAAACGTATCCTTCAATCTGCTCTGCTGTGCGTTTGTTCAGCTAAGTGAGTTAAATCTCCCTTTAGATTCAGGAGTTAGAAACACGTTTCTGGTAAGAGCTGCGTTTGGACATTTCTCAGTGAATGGGAGTATATGCTGTAAGGAGAACTGTCTGCTTCTAAAACCAAAACGGAGCTACCTAACAGAACGGTCTTCAATGTGTGCATTCAACTTACAGAGTTAAACTCGTGTGTTGAAGGGGAAGTCTGGAAACGCTTTCTGTGGAGAGATCTCAAAACAGGCATTTCCAGCACTATTCCCGCATATAACGAAATAGCAGTAAAACTCTGCCTAAAACACAGAAGAAACGTATCCTTCAATCTGCTCTGCTGTGCGTTTGTTCAGCTAAGTGAGTTAAATCTCCCTTTAGATTCAGGAGTTAGAAACACGTTTCTGGTAAGAGCTGCGTTTGGACATTTCTCAGTGAATGGGAGTATATGCTGTAAGGAGAACTGTCTGCTTCTAAAACCAAAACGGAGCTACCTAACAGAACGGTCTTCAATGTGTGCATTCAACTTACAGAGTTAAACTCGTGTGTTGAAGGGGAAGTCTGGAAACGCTTTCTGTGGAGAGATCTCAAAACAGGCATTTCCAGCACTATTCCCGCATATAACGAAATAGCAGTAAAACTCTGCCTAAAACACAGAAGAAACGTATCCTTCAATCTGCTCTGCTGTGCGTTTGTTCAGCTAAGTGAGTTAAATCTCCCTTTAGATTCAGGAGTTAGAAACACGTTTCTGGTAAGAGCTGCGTTTGGACATTTCTCAGTGAATGGGAGTATATGCTGTAAGGAGAACTGTCTGCTTCTAAAACCAAAACGGAGCTACCTAACAGAACGGTCTTCAATGTGTGCATTCAACTTACAGAGTTAAACTCGTGTGTTGAAGGGGAAGTCTGGAAACGCTTTCTGTGGAGAGATCTCAAAACAGGCATTTCCAGGCATTTCCAGCACTATTCCCGCATATAACGAAATAGCAGTAAAACTCTGCCTAAAACACAGAAGAAACGTATCCTTCAATCTGCTCTGCTGTGCGTTTGTTCAGCTAAGTGAGTTAAATCTCCCTTTAGATTCAGGAGTTAGAAACACGTTTCTGGTAAGAGCTGCGTTTGGACATTTCTCAGTGAATGGGAGTATATGCTGTAAGGAGAACTGTCTGCTTCTAAAACCAAAACGGAGCTACCTAACAGAACGGTCTTCAATGTGTGCATTCAACTTACAGAGGTAAACTCGTGTGTTGAAGGGGAAGTCTGGAAACGCTTTCTGTGGAGAGATCTCGAAACAGGCATTTCCAGCACTATTCCCGCATATAACGAAATAGCAGTAAAACTCTGCCTAAAACACAGAAGAAACGTATCCTTCAATCTGCTCTGCTGTGCGTTTGTTCAGCTAAGTGAGTTAAATCTCCCTTTAGATTCAGGAGTTAGAAACACGTTTCTGGTAAGAGCTGCGTTTGGACATTTCTCAGTGAATGGGAGTATATGCTGTAAGGAGAACTGTCTGCTTCTAAAACCAAAACGGAGCTACCTAACAGAATGGTCTTCAATGTGTGCATTCAACTTACAGAGTTACACTCGTGTGTTGAAGGGGAAGTCTGGAAACGCTTTCTGTGGAGAGATCTCAAAACAGGCATTTCCAGGCATTTCCAGCACTATTCCCGCATATAACGAAATAGCAGTAAAACTCTGCCTAAAACACAGAAGAAACGTATCCTTCAATCTGCTCTGCTGTGCGTTTGTTCAGCTAAGTGAGTTAAATCTCCCTTTAGATTCAGGAGTTAGAAACACGTTTCTGGTAAGAGCTGCGTTTGGACATTTCTCAGTGAATGGGAGTATATGCTGTAAGGAGAACTGTCTGCTTCTAAAACCAAAACGGAGCTACCTAACAGAACGGTCTTCAATGTGTGCATTCAACTTACAGAGTTAAACTCGTGTGTTGAAGGGGAAGTCTGGAAACGCTTTCTGTGGAGAGATCTCAAAACAGGCATTTCCAGCACTATTCCCGCATATAACGAAATAGCAGTAAAACTCTGCCTAAAACACAGAAGAAACGTATCCTTCAATCTGCTCTGCTGTGCGTTTGTTCAGCTAAGTGAGTTAAATCTCCCTTTAGATTCAGGAGTTAGAAACACGTTTCTGGTAAGAGCTGCGTTTGGACATTTCTCAGTGAATGGGAGTATATGCTGTAAGGAGAACTGTCTGCTTCTAAAACCAAAACGGAGCTACCTAACAGAACGGTCTTCAATGTGTGCATTCAACTTACAGAGTTAAACTCGTGTGTTGAAGGGGAAGTCTGGAAACGCTTTCTGTGGAGAGATCTCAAAACAGGCATTTCCAGCACTATTCCCGCATATAACGAAATAGCAGTAAAACTCTGCCTAAAACACAGAAGAAACGTATCCTTCAATCTGCTCTGCTGTGCGTTTGTTCAGCTAAGTGAGTTAAATCTCCCTTTAGATTCAGGAGTTAGAAACACGTTTCTGGTAAGAGCTGCGTTTGGACATTTCTCAGTGAATGGGAGTATATGCTGTAAGGAGAACTGTCTGCTTCTAAAACCAAAACGGAGCTACCTAACAGAACGGTCTTCAATGTGTGCATTCAACTTACAGAGTTAAACTCGTGTGTTGAAGGGGAAGTCTGGAAACGCTTTCTGTGGAGAGATCTCAAAACAGGCATTTCCAGCACTATTCCCGCATATAACGAAATAGCAGTAAAACTCTGCCTAAAACACAGAAGAAACGTATCCTTCAATCTGCTCTGCTGTGCGTTTGTTCAGCTAAGTGAGTTAAATCTCCCTTTAGATTCAGGAGTTAGAAACACGTTTCTGGTAAGAGCTGCGTTTGGACATTTCTCAGTGAATGGGAGTATATGCTGTAAGGAGAACTGTCTGCTTCTAAAACCAAAACGGAGCTACCTAACAGAACGGTCTTCAATGTGTGCATTCAACTTACAGAGTTAAACTCGTGTGTTGAAGGGGAAGTCTGCAAATGCTTTCTGTGGAGAGATCTCAAAACAGGCATTTCCAGCACTATTCCCGCATATAACGAAATAGCAGTAAAACTCTGCCTAAAACACAGAAGAAACGTATCCTTCAATCTGCTCTGCTGTGCGTTTGTTCAGCTAAGTGAGTTAAATCTCCCTTTAGATTCAGGAGTTAGAAACACGTTTCTGGTAAGAGCTGCGTTTGGACATTTCTCAGTGAATGGGAGTATATGCTGTAAGGAGAACTGTCTGCTTCTAAAACCAAAACGGAGCTACCTAACAGAACGGTCTTCAATGTGTGCATTCAACTTACAGAGTTAAACTCGTGTGTTGAAGGGGAAGTCTGGAAACGCTTTCTGTGGAGAGATCTCAAAACAGGCATTTCCAGGCATTTCCAGCACTATTCCCGCATATAACGAAATAGCAGTAAAACTCTGCCTAAAACACAGAAGAAACGTATCCTTCAATCTGCTCTGCTGTGCGTTTGTTCAGCTAAGTGAGTTAAATCTCCCTTTAGATTCAGGAGTTAGAAACACGTTTCTGGTAAGAGCTGCGTTTGGACATTTCTCAGTGAATGGGAGTATATGCTGTAAGGAGAACTGTCTGCTTCTAAAACCAAAACGGAGCTACCTAACAGAACGGTCTTCAATGTGTGCATTCAACTTACAGAGTTAAACTCGTGTGTTGAAGGGGAAGTCTGGAAACGCTTTCCGTGGAGAGATCTCGAAACAGGCATTTCCAGCACTATTCCCGCATATAACGAAATAGCAGTAAAACTCTGCCTAAAACACAGAAGAAACGTATCCTTCAATCTGCTCTGCTGTGCGTTTGTTCAGCTAAGTGAGTTAAATCTCCCTTTAGATTCAGGAGTTAGAAACACGTTTCTGGTAAGAGCTGCGTTTGGACATTTCTCAGTGAATGGGAGTATATGCTGTAAGGAGAACTGTCTGCTTCTAAAACCAAAACGGAGCTACCTAACAGAACGGTCTTCAATGTGTGCATTCAACTTACAGAGTTAAACTCGTGTGTTGAAGGGGAAGTCTGGAAACGATTTCTGTGGAGAGATCTCAAAACAGGCATTTCCAGGCATTTCCAGCACTATTCCCGCATATAACGAAATAGCAGTAAAACTCTGCCTAAAACACAGAAGAAACGTATCCTTCAATCTGCTCTGCTGTGCGTTTGTTCAGCTAAGTGAGTTAAATCTCCCTTTAGATTCAGGAGTTAGAAACACGTTTCTGGTAAGAGCTGCGTTTGGACATTTCTCAGTGAATGGGAGTATATGCTGTAAGGAGAACTGTCTGCTTCTAAAACCAAAACGGAGCTACCTAACAGAACGGTCTTCAATGTGTGCATTCAACTTACAGAGTTAAACTCGTGTGTTGAAGGGGAAGTCTGGAAACGCTTTCTGTGGAGAGATCTCAAAACAGGCATTTCCAGGCATTTCCAGCACTATTCCCGCATATAACGAAATAGCAGTAAAACTCTGCCTAAAACACAGAAGAAACGTATCCTTCAATCTGCTCTGCTGTGCGTTTGTTCAGCTAAGTGAGTTAAATCTCCCTTTAGATTCAGGAGTTAGAAACACGTTTCTGGTAAGAGCTGCGTTTGGACATTTCTCAGTGAATGGGAGTATATGCTGTAAGGAGAACTGTCTGCTTCTAAAACCAAAACGGAGCTACCTAACAGAACGGTCTTCAATGTGTGCATTCAACTTACAGAGTTAAACTCGTGTGTTGAAGGGGAAGTCTGGAAACGCTTTCTGTGGAGAGATCTCAAAACAGGCATTTCCAGCACTATTCCCGCATATAACGAAATAGCAGTAAAACTCTGCCTAAAACACAGAAGAAACGTATCCTTCAATCTGCTCTGCTGTGCGTTTGTTCAGCTAAGTGAGTTAAATCTCCCTTTAGATTCAGGAGTTAGAAACACGTTTCTGGTAAGAGCTGCGTTTGGACATTTCTCAGTGAATGGGAGTATATGCTGTAAGGAGAACTGTCTGCTTCTAAAACCAAAACGGAGCTACCTAACAGAACGGTCTTCAATGTGTGCATTCAACTTACAGAGTTAAACTCGTGTGTTGAAGGGGAAGTCTGGAAACGCTTTCTGTGGAGAGATCTCAAAACAGGCATTTCCAGCACTATTCCCGCATATAACGAAATAGCAGTAAAACTCTGCCTAAAACACAGAAGAAACGTATCCTTCAATCTGCTCTGCTGTGCGTTTGTTCAGCTAAGTGAGTTAAATCTCCCTTTAGATTCAGGAGTTAGAAACACGTTTCTGGTAAGAGCTGCGTTTGGACATTTCTCAGTGAATGGGAGTATATGCTGTAAGGAGAACTGTCTGCTTCTAAAACCAAAACGGAGCTACCTAACAGAACGGTCTTCAATGTGTGCATTCAACTTACAGAGTTAAACTCGTGTGTTGAAGGGGAAGTCTGGAAACGCTTTCTGTGGAGAGATCTCAAAACAGGCATTTCCAGGCATTTCCAGCACTATTCCCGCATATAACGAAATAGCAGTAAAACTCTGCCTAAAACACAGAAGAAACGTATCCTTCAATCTGCTCTGCTGTGCGTTTGTTCAGCTAAGTGAGTTAAATCTCCCTTTAGATTCAGGAGTTAGAAACACGTTTCTGGTAAGAGCTGCGTTTGGACATTTCTCAGTGAATGGGAGTATATGCTGTAAGGAGAACTGTCTGCTTCTAAAACCAAAACGGAGCTACCTAACAGAACGGTCTTCAATGTGTGCATTCAACTTACAGAGTTAAACTCGTGTGTTGAAGGGGAAGTCTGGAAACGCTTTCTGTGGAGAGATCTCAAAACAGGCATTTCCAGCACTATTCCCGCATATAACGAAATAGCAGTAAAACTCTGCCTAAAACACAGAAGAAACGTATCCTTCAATCTGCTCTGCTGTGCGTTTGTTCAGCTAAGTGAGTTAAATCTCCCTTTAGATTCAGGAGTTAGAAACACGTTTCTGGTAAGAGCTGCGTTTGGACATTTCTCAGTGAATGGGAGTATATGCTGTAAGGAGAACTGTCTGCTTCTAAAACCAAAACGGAGCTACCTAACAGAACGGTCTTCAATGTGTGCATTCAACTTACAGAGTTAAACTCGTGTGTTGAAGGGGAAGTCTGGAAACGCTTTCTGTGGAGAGATCTCAAAACAGGCATTTCCAGGCATTTCCAGCACTATTCCCGCATATAACGAAATAGCAGTAAAACTCTGCCTAAAACACAGAAGAAACGTATCCTTCAATCTGCTCTGCTGTGCGTTTGTTCAGCTAAGTGAGTTAAATCTCCCTTTAGATTCAGGAGTTAGAAACACGTTTCTGGTAAGAGCTGCGTTTGGACATTTCTCAGTGAATGGGAGTATATGCTGTAAGGAGAACTGTCTGCTTCTAAAACCAAAACGGAGCTACCTAACAGAACGGTCTTCAATGTGTGCATTCAACTTACAGAGTTAAACTCGTGTGTTGAAGGGGAAGTCTGGAAACGCTTTCTGTGGAGAGATCTCAAAACAGGCATTTCCAGGCATTTCCAGCACTATTCCCGCATATAACGAAATAGCAGTAAAACTCTGCCTAAAACACAGAAGAAACGTATCCTTCAATCTGCTCTGCTGTGCGTTTGTTCAGCTAAGTGAGTTAAATCTCCCTTTAGATTCAGGAGTTAGAAACACGTTTCTGGTAAGAGCTGGGTTTGGACATTTCTCAGTGAATGGGAGTATATGCTGTAAGGAGAACTGTCTGCTTCTAAAACCAAAACGGAGCTACCAAACAGAACGGTCTTCAATGTGTGCATTCAACTTACAGAGTTAAACTCGTGTGTTGAAGGGGAAGTCTGGAAACGCTTTCTGTGGAGAGATCTCAAAACAGGCATTTCCAGCACTATTCCCGCATATAACGAAATAGCAGTAAAACTCTGCCTAAAACACAGAAGAAACGTATCCTTCAATCTGCTCTGCTGTGCGTTTGTTCAGCTAAGTGAGTTAAATCTCCCTTTAGATTCAGGAGTTAGAAACACGTTTCTGGTAAGAGCTGCGTTTGGACATTTCTCAGTGAATGGGAGTATATGCTGTAAGGAGAACTGTCTGCTTCTAAAACCAAAACGGAGCTACCTAACAGAACGGTCTTCAATGTGTGCATTCAACTTACAGAGTTAAACTCGTGTGTTGAAGGGGAAGTCTGGAAACGCTTTCTGTGGAGAGATCTCAAAACAGGCATTTCCAGCACTATTCCCGCATATAACGAAATAGCAGTAAAACTCTGCCTAAAACACAGAAGAAACGTATCCTTCAATCTGCTCTGCTGTGCGTTTGTTCAGCTAAGTGAGTTAAATCTCCCTTTAGATTCAGGAGTTAGAAACACGTTTCTGGTAAGAGCTGCGTTTGGACATTTCTCAGTGAATGGGAGTATATGCTGTAAGGAGAACTGTCTGCTTCTAAAACCAAAACGGAGCTACCTAACAGAACGGTCTTCAATGTGTGCATTCAACTTACAGAGTTAAACTCGTGTGTTGAAGGGGAAGTCTGGAAACGCTTTCTGTGGAGAGATCTCAAAACAGGCATTTCCAGCACTATTCCCGCATATAACGAAATAGCAGTAAAACTCTGCCTAAAACACAGAAGAAACGTATCCTTCAATCTGCTCTGCTGTGCGTTTGTTCAGCTAAGTGAGTTAAATCTCCCTTTAGATTCAGGAGTTAGAAACACGTTTCTGGTAAGAGCTGCGTTTGGACATTTCTCAGTGAATGGGAGTATATGCTGTAAGGAGAACTGTCTGCTTCTAAAACCAAAACGGAGCTACCTAACAGAACGGTCTTCAATGTGTGCATTCAACTTACAGAGTTAAACTCGTGTGTTGAAGGGGAAGTCTGGAAACGCTTTCTGTGGAGAGATCTCAAAACAGGCATTTCCAGGCATTTCCAGCACTATTCCCGCATATAACGAAATAGCAGTAAAACTCTGCCTAAAACACAGAAGAAACGTATCCTTCAATCTGCTCTGCTGTGCGTTTGTTCAGCTAAGTGAGTTAAATCTCCCTTTAGATTCAGGAGTTAGAAACACGTTTCTGGTAAGAGCTGCGTTTGGACATTTCTCAGTGAATGGGAGTATATGCTGTAAGGAGAACTGTCTGCTTCTAAAACCAAAACGGAGCTACCTAACAGAACGGTCTTCAATGTGTGCATTCAACTTACAGAGTTAAACTCGTGTGTTGAAGGGGAAGTCTGGAAACGCTTTCTGTGGAGAGATCCCGAAACAGGCATTTCCAGCACTATTCCCGCATATAACGAAATAGCAGTAAAACTCTTCCTAAAACACAGAAGAAACGTATCCTTCAATCTGCTCTGCTGTGCGTTTGTTCAGCTAAGTGAGTTAAATCTCCCTTTAGATTCAGGAGTTAGAAACACGTTTCTGGTAAGAGCTGCGTTTGGACATTTCTCAGTGAATGGGAGTATATGCTGTAAGGAGAACTGTCTGCTTCTAAAACCAAAACGGAGCTACCTAACAGAACGGTCTTCAATGTGTGCATTCAACTTACAGAGTTAAACTCGTGTGTTGAAGGGGAAGTCTGGAAACGCTTTCTGTGGAGAGATCTCAAAACAGGCATTTCCAGGCATTTCCAGCACTATTCCCGCATATAACGAAATAGCAGTAAAACTCTGCCTAAAACACAGAAGAAACGTATCCTTCAATCTGCTCTGCTGTGCGTTTGTTCAGCTAAGTGAGTTAAATCTCCCTTTAGATTCAGGAGTTAGAAACACGTTTCTGGTAAGAGCTGCGTTTGGACATTTCTCAGTGAATGGGAGTATATGCTGTAAGGAGAACTGTCTGCTTCTAAAACCAAAACGGAGCTACCTAACAGAACGGTCTTCAATGTGTGCATTCAACTTACAGAGTTAAACTCGTGTGTTGAAGGGGAAGTCTGGAAACGCTTTCTGTGGAGAGATCTCAAAACAGGCATTTCCAGCACTATTCCCGCATATAACGAAATAGCAGTAAAACTCTGCCTAAAACACACAAGAAACGTATCCTTCAATCTGCTCTGCTGTGCGTTTGTTCAGCTAAGTGAGTTAAATCTCCCTTTAGATTCAGGAGTTAGAAACACGTTTCTGGTAAGAGCTGCGTTTGGACATTTCTCAGTGAATGGGAGTATATGCTGTAAGGAGAACTGTCTGCTTCTAAAACCAAAACGGAGCTACCTAACAGAACGGTCTTCAATGTGTGCATTCAACTTACAGAGTTAAACTCGTGTGTTGAAGGGGAAGTCTGGAAACGCTTTCTGTGGAGAGATCTCAAAACAGGCATTTCCAGCACTATTCCCGCATATAACGAAATAGCAGTAAAACTCTGCCTAAAACACAGAAGAAACGTATCCTTCAATCTGCTCTGCTGTGCGTTTGTTCAGCTAAGTGAGTTAAATCTCCCTTTAGATTCAGGAGTTAGAAACACGTTTCTGGTAAGAGCTGCGTTTGGACATTTCTCAGTGAATGGGAGTATATGCTGTAAGGAGAACTGTCTGCTTCTAAAACCAAAACGGAGCTACCTAACAGAACGGTCTTCAATGTGTGCATTCAACTTACAGAGTTAAACTCGTGTGTTGAAGGGGAAGTCTGGAAACGCTTTCTGTGGAGAGATCTCAAAACAGGCATTTCCAGCACTATTCCCGCATATAACGAAATAGCAGTAAAACTCTGCCTAAAACACAGAAGAAACGTATCCTTCAATCTGCTCTGCTGTGCGTTTGTTCAGCTAAGTGAGTTAAATCTCCCTTTAGATTCAGGAGTTAGAAACACGTTTCTGGTAAGAGCTGCGTTTGGACATTTCTCAGTGAATGGGAGTATATGCTGTAAGGAGAACTGTCTGCTTCTAAAACCAAAACGGAGCTACCTAACAGAACGGTCTTCAATGTGTGCATTCAACTTACAGAGTTAAACTCGTGTGTTGAAGGGGAAGTCTGGAAACGCTTTCTGTGGAGAGATCTCGAAACAGGCATTTCCAGCACTATTCCCGCATATAACGAAATAGCAGTAAAACTCTGCCTAAAACACAGAAGAAACGTATCCTTCAATCTGCTCTGCTGTGCGTTTGTTCAGCTAAGTGAGTTAAATCTCCCTTTAGATTCAGGAGTTAGAAACACGTTTCTGGTAAGAGCTGCGTTTGGACATTTCTCAGTGAATGGGAGTATATGCTGTAAGGAGAACTGTCTGCTTCTAAAACCAAAACGGAGCTACCTAACAGAACGGTCTTCAATGTGTGCATTCAACTTACAGAGTTAAACTCGTGTGTTGAAGGGGAAGTCTGGAAACGCTTTCTGTGGAGAGATCTCAAAACAGGCATTTCCAGGCATTTCCAGCACTATTCCCGCATATAACGAAATAGCAGTAAAACTCTGCCTAAAACACAGAAGAAACGTATCCTTCAATCTGCTCTGCTGTGCGTTTGTTCAGCTAAGTGAGTTAAATCTCCCTTTAGATTCAGGAGTTAGAAACACGTTTCTGGTAAGAGCTGCGTTTGGACATTTCTCAGTGAATGGGAGTATATGCTGTAAGGAGAACTGTCTGCTTCTAAAACCAAAACGGAGCTACCTAACAGAACGGTCTTCAATGTGTGCATTCAACTTACAGAGTTAAACTCGTGTGTTGAAGGGGAAGTCTGGAAACGCTTTCTGTGGAGAGATCTCAAAACAGGCATTTCCAGCACTATTCCCGCATATAACGAAATAGCAGTAAAACTCTGCCTAAAACACAGAAGAAACGTATCCTTCAATCTGCTCTGCTGTGCGTTTGTTCAGCTAAGTGAGTTAAATCTCCCTTTAGATTCAGGAGTTAGAAACACGTTTCTGGTAAGAGCTGCGTTTGGACATTTCTCAGTGAATGGGAGTATATGCTGTAAGGAGAACTGTCTGCTTCTAAAACCAAAACGGAGCTACCTAACAGAACGGTCTTCAATGTGTGCATTCAACTTACAGAGTTAAACTCGTGTGTTGAAGGGGAAGTCTGGAAACGCTTTCTGTGGAGAGATCTCAAAACAGGCATTTCCAGGCATTTCCAGCACTATTCCCGCATATAACGAAATAGCAGTAAAACTCTGCCTAAAACACAGAAGAAACGTATCCTTCAATCTGCTCTGCTGTGCGTTTGTTCAGCTAAGTGAGTTAAATCTCCCTTTAGATTCAGGAGTTAGAAACACGTTTCTGGTAAGAGCTGCGTTTGGACATTTCTCAGTGAATGGGAGTATATGCTGTAAGGAGAACTGTCTGCTTCTAAAACCAAAACGGAGCTACCTAACAGAACGGTCTTCAATGTGTGCATTCAACTTACAGAGTTAAACTCGTGTGTTGAAGGGGAAGTCTGGAAACGCTTTCTGTGGAGAGATCTCAAAACAGGCATTTCCAGCACTATTCCCGCATATAACGAAATAGCAGTAAAACTCTGCCTAAAACACAGAAGAAACGTATCCTTCAATCTGCTCTGCTGTGCGTTTGTTCAGCTAAGTGAGTTAAATCTCCCTTTAGATTCAGGAGTTAGAAACACGTTTCTGGTAAGAGCTGCGTTTGGACATTTCTCAGTGAATGGGAGTATATGCTGTAAGGAGAACTGTCTGCTTCTAAAACCAAAACGGAGCTACCTAACAGAACGGTCTTCAATGTGTGCATTCAACTTACAGAGTTAAACTCGTGTGTTGAAGGGGAAGTCTGGAAACGCTTTCTGTGGAGAGATCTCAAAACAGGCATTTCCAGCACTATTCCCGCATATAACGAAATAGCAGTAAAACTCTGCCTAAAACACAGAAGAAACGTATCCTTCAATCTGCTCTGCTGTGCGTTTGTTCAGCTAAGTGAGTTAAATCTCCCTTTAGATTCAGGAGTTAGAAACACGTTTCTGGTAAGAGCTGCGTTTGGACATTTCTCAGTGAATGGGAGTATATGCTGTAAGGAGAACTGTCTGCTTCTAAAACCAAAACGGAGCTACCTAACAGAACGGTCTTCAATGTGTGCATTCAACTTACAGAGTTAAACTCGTGTGTTGAAGGGGAAGTCTGGAAACGCTTTCTGTGGAGAGATCTCAAAACAGGCATTTCCAGCACTATTCCCGCATATAACGAAATAGCAGTAAAACTCTGCCTAAAACACAGAAGAAACGTATCCTTCAATCTGCTCTGCTGTGCGTTTGTTCAGCTAAGTGAGTTAAATCTCCCTTTAGATTCAGGAGTTAGAAACACGTTTCTGGTAAGAGCTGCGTTTGGACATTTCTCAGTGAATGGGAGTATATGCTGTAAGGAGAACTGTCTGCTTCTAAAACCAAAACGGAGCTACCTAACAGAACGGTCTTCAATGTGTGCATTCAACTTACAGAGTTAAACTCGTGTGTTGAAGGGGAAGTCTGGAAACGCTTTCTGTGGAGAGATCTCGAAACAGGCATTTCCAGCACTATTCCCGCATATAACGAAATAGCAGTAAAACTCTGCCTAAAACACAGAAGAAACGTATCCTTCAATCTGCTCTGCTGTGCGTTTGTTCAGCTAAGTGAGTTAAATCTCCCTTTAGATTCAGGAGTTAGAAACACGTTTCTGGTAAGAGCTGCGTTTGGACATTTCTCAGTGAATGGGAGTATATGCTGTAAGGAGAACTGTCTGCTTCTAAAACCAAAACGGAGCTACCTAACAGAACGGTCTTCAATGTGTGCATTCAACTTACAGAGTTAAACTCGTGTGTTGAAGGGGAAGTCTGGAAACGCTTTCTGTGGAGAGATCTCAAAACAGGCATTTCCAGGCATTTCCAGCACTATTCCCGCATATAACGAAATAGCAGTAAAACTCTGCCTAAAACACAGAAGAAACGTATCCTTCAATCTGCTCTGCTGTGCGTTTGTTCAGCTAAGTGAGTTAAATCTCCCTTTAGATTCAGGAGTTAGAAACACGTTTCTGGTAAGAGCTGCGTTTGGACATTTCTCAGTGAATGGGAGTATATGCTGTAAGGAGAACTGTCTGCTTCTAAAACCAAAACGGAGCTACCTAACAGAACGGTCTTCAATGTGTGCATTCAACTTACAGAGTTAAACTCGTGTGTTGAAGGGGAAGTCTGGAAACGCTTTCTGTGGAGAGATCTCAAAACAGGCATTTCCAGGCATTTCCAGCACTATTCCCGCATATAACGAAATAGCAGTAAAACTCTGCCTAAAACACAGAAGAAACGTATCCTTCAATCTGCTCTGCTGTGCGTTTGTTCAGCTAAGTGAGTTAAATCTCCCTTTAGATTCAGGAGTTAGAAACACGTTTCTGGTAAGAGCTGCGTTTGGACATTTCTCAGTGAATGGGAGTATATGCTGTAAGGAGAACTGTCTGCTTCTAAAACCAAAACGGAGCTACCTAACAGAACGGTCTTCAATGTGTGCATTCAACTTACAGAGTTAAACTCGTGTGTTGAAGGGGAAGTCTGGAAACGCTTTCTGTGGAGAGATCTCAAAACAGGCATTTCCAGGCATTTCCAGCACTATTCCCGCATATAACGAAATAGCAGTAAAACTCTGCCTAAAACACAGAAGAAACGTATCCTTCAATCTGCTCTGCTGTGCGTTTGTTCAGCTAAGTGAATTAAATCTCCCTTTAGATTCAGGAGTTAGAAACACGTTTCTGGTAAGAGCTGCGTTTGGACATTTCTCAGTGAATGGGAATATATGCTGTAAGGAGAACTGTCTGCTTCTAAAACCAAAACGGAGCTACCTAACAGAACGGTCTTCAATGTGTGCATTCAACTTACAGAGTTAAACTCGTGTGTTGAAGGGGAAGTCTGGAAACGCTTTCTGTGGAGAGATCTCAAAACAGGCATTTCCAGCACTATTCCCGCATATAACGAAATAGCAGTAAAACTCTGCCTAAAACACAGAAGAAACGTATCCTTCAATCTGCTCTGCTGTGCGTTTGTTCAGCTAAGTGAGTTAAATCTCCCTTTAGATTCAGGAGTTAGAAACACGTTTCTGGTAAGAGCTGCGTTTGGACATTTCTCAGTGAATGGGAGTATATGCTGTAAGGAGAACTGTCTGCTTCTAAAACCAAAACGGAGCTACCTAACAGAACGGTCTTCAATGTGTGCATTCAACTTACAGAGTTAAACTCGTGTGTTGAAGGGGAAGTCTGGAAACGCTTTCAGTGGAGAGATCTCAAAACAGGCATTTCCAGGCATTTCCAGCACTATTCCCGCATATAACGAAATAGCAGTAAAACTCTGCCTAAAACACAGAAGAAACGTATCCTTCAATCTGCTCTGCTGTGCGTTTGTTCAGCTAAGTGAGTTAAATCTCCCTTTAGATTCAGGAGTTAGAAACACGTTTCTGGTAAGAGCTGCGTTTGGACATTTCTCAGTGAATGGGAGTATATGCTGTAAGGAGAACTGTCTGCTTCTAAAACCAAAACGGAGCTACCTAACAGAACGGTCTTCAATGTGTGCATTCAACTTACAGAGTTAAACTCGTGTGTTGAAGGGGAAGTCTGGAAACGCTTTCTGTGGAGAGATCTCAAAACAGGCATTTCCAGGCATTTCCAGCACTATTCCCGCATATAACGAAATAGCAGTAAAACTCTGCCTAAAACACAGAAGAAACGTATCCTTCAATCTGCTCTGCTGTGCGTTTGTTCAGCTAAGTGAGTTAAATCTCCCTTTAGATTCAGGAGTTAGAAACACGTTTCTGGTAAGAGCTGCGTTTGGACATTTCTCAGTGAATGGGAGTATATGCTGTAAGGAGAACTGTCTGCTTCTAAAACCAAAACGGAGCTACCTAACAGAACGGTCTTCAATGTGTGCATTCAACTTACAGAGTTAAACTCGTGTGTTGAAGGGGAAGTCTGGAAACGCTTTCTGTGGAGAGATCTCAAAACAGGCATTTCCAGCACTATTCCCGCATATAACGAAATAGCAGTAAAACTCTGCCTAAAACACAGAAGAAACGTATCCTTCAATCTGCTCTGCTGTGCGTTTGTTCAGCTAAGTGAGTTAAATCTCCCTTTAGATTCAGGAGTTAGAAACACGTTTCTGGTAAGAGCTGCGTTTGGACATTTCTCAGTGAATGGGAGTATATGCTGTAAGGAGAACTGTCTGCTTCTAAAACCAAAACGGAGATACCTAACAGAACGGTCTTCAATGTGTGCATTCAACTTACAGAGTTAAACTCGTGTGTTGAAGGGGAAGTCTGGAAACGCTTTCTGTGGAGAGATCTCAAAACAGGCATTTCCAGCACTATTCCCGCATATAACGAAATAGCAGTAAAACTCTGCCTAAAACACAGAAGAAACGTATCCTTCAATCTGCTCTGCTGTGCGTTTGTTCAGCTAAGTGAGTTAAATCTCCCTTTAGATTCAGGAGTTAGAAACACGTTTCTGGTAAGAGCTGCGTTTGGACATTTCTCAGTGAATGGGAGTATATGCTGTAAGGAGAACTGTCTGCTTCTAAAACCAAAACGGAGCTACCTAACAGAACGGTCTTCAATGTGTGCATTCAACTTACAGAGTTAAACTCGTGTGTTGAAGGGGAAGTCTGGAAACGCTTTCTGTGGAGAGATCTCAAAACAGGCATTTCCAGGCATTTCCAGCACTATTCCCGCATATAACGAAATAGCAGTAAAACTCTGCCTAAAACACAGAAGAAACGTATCCTTCAATCTGCTCTGCTGTGCGTTTGTTCAGCTAAGTGAGTTAAATCTCCCTTTAGATTCAGGAGTTAGAAACACGTTTCTGGTAAGAGCTGCGTTTGGACATTTCTCAGTGAATGGGAGTATATGCTGTAAGGAGAACTGTCTGCTTCTAAAACCAAAACGGAGCTACCTAACAGAACGGTCTTCAATGTGTGCATTCAACTTACAGAGTTAAACTCGTGTGTTGAAGGGGAAGTCTGGAAACGCTTTCTGTGGAGAGATCTCGAAACAGGCATTTCCAGCACTATTCCCGCATATAACGAAATAGCAGTAAAACTCTGCCTAAAACACAGAAGAAACGTATCCTTCAATCTGCTCTGCTGTGCGTTTGTTCAGCTAAGTGAGTTAAATCTCCCTTTAGATTCAGGAGTTAGAAACACGTTTCTGGTAAGAGCTGCGTTTGGACATTTCTCAGTGAATGGGAGTATATGCTGTAAGGAGAACTGTCTGCTTCTAAAACCAAAACGGAGCTACCTAACAGAACGGTCTTCAATGTGTGCATTCAACTTACAGAGTTAAACTCGTGTGTTGAAGGGGAAGTCTGGAAACGCTTTCTGTGGAGAGATCTCAAAACAGGCATTTCCAGGCATTTCCAGCACTATTCCCGCATATAACGAAATAGCAGTAAAACTCTGCCTAAAACACAGAAGAAACGTATCCTTCAATCTGCTCTGCTGTGCGTTTGTTCAGCTAAGTGAGTTAAATCTCCCTTTAGATTCAGGAGTTAGAAACACGTTTCTGGTAAGAGCTGCGTTTGGACATTTCTCAGTGAATGGGAGTATATGCTGTAAGGAGAACTGTCTGCTTCTAAAACCAAAACGGAGCTACCTAACAGAACGGTCTTCAATGTGTGCATTCAACTTACAGAGTTAAACTCGTGTGTTGAAGGGGAAGTCTGGAAACGCTTTCTGTGGAGAGATCTCAAAACAGGCATTTCCAGGCATTTCCAGCACTATTCCCGCATATAACGAAATAGCAGTAAAACTCTGCCTAAAACACAGAAGAAACGTATCCTTCAATCTGCTCTGCTGTGCGTTTGTTCAGCTAAGTGAGTTAAATCTCCCTTTAGATTCAGGAGTTAGAAACACGTTTCTGGTAAGAGCTGCGTTTGGACATTTCTCAGTGAATGGGAGTATATGCTGTAAGGAGAACTGTCTGCTTCTAAAACCAAAACGGAGCTACCTAACAGAACGGTCTTCAATGTGTGCATTCAACTTACAGAGTTAAACTCGTGTGTTGAAGGGGAAGTCTGGAAACGCTTTCTGTGGAGAGATCTCAAAACAGGCATTTCCAGCACTATTCCCGCATATAACGAAATAGCAGTAAAACTCTGCCTAAAACACAGAAGAAACGTATCCTTCAATCTGCTCTGCTGTGCGTTTGTTCAGCTAAGTGAGTTAAATCTCCCTTTAGATTCAGGAGTTAGAAACACGTTTCTGGTAAGAGCTGCGTTTGGACATTTCTCAGTGAATGGGAGTATATGCTGTAAGGAGAACTGTCTGCTTCTAAAACCAAAACGGAGCTACCTAACAGAACGGTCTTCAATGTGTGCATTCAACTTACAGAGTTAAACTCGTGTGTTGAAGGGGAAGTCTGGAAACGCTTTCTGTGGAGAGATCTCGAAACAGGCATTTCCAGCACTATTCCCGCATATAACGAAATAGCAGTAAAACTCTGCCTAAAACACAGAAGAAACGTATCCTTCAATCTGCTCTGCTGTGCGTTTGTTCAGCTAAGTGAGTTAAATCTCCCTTTAGATTCAGGAGTTAGAAACACGTTTCTGGTAAGAGCTGCGTTTGGACATTTCTCAGTGAATGGGAGTATATGCTGTAAGGAGAACTGTCTGCTTCTAAAACCAAAACGGAGCTACCTAACAGAACGGTCTTCAATGTGTGCATTCAACTTACAGAGTTAAACTCGTGTGTTGAAGGGGAAGTCTGGAAACGCTTTCTGTGGAGAGATCTCAAAACAGGCATTTCCAGGCATTTCCAGCACTATTCCCGCATATAACGAAATAGCAGTAAAACTCTGCCTAAAACACAGAAGAAACGTATCCTTCAATCTGCTCTGCTGTGCGTTTGTTCAGCTAAGTGAATTAAATCTCCCTTTAGATTCAGGAGTTAGAAACACGTTTCTGGTAAGAGCTGCGTTTGGACATTTCTCAGTGAATGGGAATATATGCTGTAAGGAGAACTGTCTGCTTCTAAAACCAAAACGGAGCTACCTAACAGAACGGTCTTCAATGTGTGCATTCAACTTACAGAGTTAAACTCGTGTGTTGAAGGGGAAGTCTGGAAACGCTTTCTGTGGAGAGATCTCAAAACAGGCATTTCCAGCACTATTCCCGCATATAACGAAATAGCAGTAAAACTCTGCCTAAAACACAGAAGAAACGTATCCTTCAATCTGCTCTGCTGTGCGTTTGTTCAGCTAAGTGAGTTAAATCTCCCTTTAGATTCAGGAGTTAGAAACACGTTTCTGGTAAGAGCTGCGTTTGGACATTTCTCAGTGAATGGGAGTATATGCTTTAAGGAGAACTGTCTGCTTCTAAAACCAAAACGGAGCTACCTAACAGAACGGTCTTCAATGTGTGCATTCAACTTACAGAGTTAAACTCGTGTGTTGAAGGGGAAGTCTGGAAACGCTTTCTGTGGAGAGATCTCAAAACAGGCATTTCCAGGCATTTCCAGCACTATTCCCGCATATAACGAAATAGCAGTAAAACTCTGCCTAAAACACAGAAGAAACGTATCCTTCAATCTGCTCTGCTGTGCGTTTGTTCAGCTAAGTGAGTTAAATCTCCCTTTAGATTCAGGAGTTAGAAACACGTTTCTGGTAAGAGCTGCGTTTGGACATTTCTCAGTGAATGGGAGTATATGCTGTAAGGAGAACTGTCTGCTTCTAAAACCAAAACGGAGCTACCTAACAGAACGGTCTTCAATGTGTGCATTCAACTTACAGAGTTAAACTCGTGTGTTGAAGGGGAAGTCTGGAAACGCTTTCTGTGGAGAGATCTCAAAACAGGCATTTCCAGGCATTTCCAGCACTATTCCCGCATATAACGAAATAGCAGTAAAACTCTGCCTAAAACACAGAAGAAACGTATCCTTCAATCTGCTCTGCTGTGCGTTTGTTCAGCTAAGTGAATTAAATCTCCCTTTAGATTCAGGAGTTAGAAACACGTTTCTGGTAAGAGCTGCGTTTGGACATTTCTCAGTGAATGGGAATATATGCTGTAAGGAGAACTGTCTGCTTCTAAAACCAAAACGGAGCTACCTAACAGAACGGTCTTCAATGTGTGCATTCAACTTACAGAGTTAAACTCGTGTGTTGAAGGGGAAGTCTGGAAACGCTTTCTGTGGAGAGATCTCAAAACAGGCATTTCCAGCACTATTCCCGCATATAACGAAATAGCAGTAAAACTCTGCCTAAAACACAGAAGAAACGTATCCTTCAATCTGCTCTGCTGTGCGTTTGTTCAGCTAAGTGAGTTAAATCTCCCTTTAGATTCAGGAGTTAGAAACACGTTTCTGGTAAGAGCTGCGTTTGGACATTTCTCAGTGAATGGGAGTATATGCTGTAAGGAGAACTGTCTGCTTCTAAAACCAAAACGGAGCTACCTAACAGAACGGTCTTCAATGTGTGCATTCAACTTACAGAGTTAAACTCGTGTGTTGAAGGGGAAGTCTGGAAACGCTTTCTGTGGAGAGATCTCAAAACAGGCATTTCCAGGCATTTCCAGCACTATTCCCGCATATAACGAAATAGCAGTAAAACTCTGCCTAAAACACAGAAGAAACGTATCCTTCAATCTGCTCTGCTGTGCGTTTGTTCAGCTAAGTGAGTTAAATCTCCCTTTAGATTCAGGAGTTAGAAACACGTTTCTGGTAAGAGCTGCGTTTGGACATTTCTCAGTGAATGGGAGTATATGCTGTAAGGAGAACTGTCTGCTTCTAAAACCAAAACGGAGCTACCTAACAGAACGGTCTTCAATGTGTGCATTCAACTTACAGAGTTAAACTCGTGTGTTGAAGGGGAAGTCTGGAAACGCTTTCTGTGGAGAGATCTCAAAACAGGCATTTCCAGGCATTTCCAGCACTATTCCCGCATATAACGAAATAGCAGTAAAACTCTGCCTAAAACACAGAAGAAACGTATCCTTCAATCTGCTCTGCTGTGCGTTTGTTCAGCTAAGTGAGTTAAATCTCCCTTTAGATTCAGGAGTTAGAAACACGTTTCTGGTAAGAGCTGCGTTTGGACATTTCTCAGTGAATGGGAGTATATGCTGTAAGGAGAACTGTCTGCTTCTAAAACCAAAACGGAGCTACCTAACAGAACGGTCTTCAATGTGTGCATTCAACTTACAGAGTTAAACTCGTGTGTTGAAGGGGAAGTCTGGAAACGCTTTCTGTGGAGAGATCTCAAAACAGGCATTTCCAGCACTATTCCCGCATATAACGAAATAGTAGTAAAACTCTGCCTAAAACACAGAAGAAACGTATCCTTCAATCTGCTCTGCTGTGCGTTTGTTCAGCTAAGTGAGTTAAATCTCCCTTTAGATTCAGGAGTTAGAAACACGTTTCTGGTAAGAGCTGCGTTTGGACATTTCTCAGTGAATGGGAGTATATGCTGTAAGGAGAACTGTCTGCTTCTAAAACCAAAACGGAGATACCTAACAGAACGGTCTTCAATGTGTGCATTCAACTTACAGAGTTAAACTCGTGTGTTGAAGGGGAAGTCTGGAAACGCTTTCTGTGGAGAGATCTCAAAACAGGCATTTCCAGCACTATTCCCGCATATAACGAAATAGCAGTAAAACTCTGCCTAAAACACAGAAGAAACGTATCCTTCAATCTGCTCTGCTGTGCGTTGGTTCAGCTAAGTGAGTTAAATCTCCCTTTAGATTCAGGAGTTAGAAACACGTTTCTGGTAAGAGCTGCGTTTGGACATTTCTCAGTGAATGGGAGTATATGCTGTAAGGAGAACTGTCTGCTTCTAAAACCAAAACGGAGCTACCTAACAGAACGGTCTTCAATGTGTGCATTCAACTTACAGAGTTAAACTCGTGTGTTGAAGGGGAAGTCTGGAAACGCTTTCTGTGGAGAGATCTCAAAACAGGCATTTCCAGGCATTTCCAGCACTATTCCCGCATATAACGAAATAGCAGTAAAACTCTGCCTAAAACACAGAAGAAACGTATCCTTCAATCTGCTCTGCTGTGCGTTGGTTCAGCTAAGTGAGTTAAATCTCCCTTTAGATTCAGGAGTTAGAAACACGTTTCTGGTAAGAGCTGCGTTTGGACATTTCTCAGTGAATGGGAGTATATGCTGTAAGGAGAACTGTCTGCTTCTAAAACCAAAACGGAGCTACCTAACAGAACGGTCTTCAATGTGTGCATTCAACTTACAGAGTTAAACTCGTGTGTTGAAGGGGAAGTCTGGAAACGCTTTCTGTGGAGAGATCTCAAAACAGGCATTTCCAGCACTATTCCCGCATATAACGAAATAGCAGTAAAACTCTGCCTAAAACACAGAAGAAACGTATCCTTCAATCTGCTCTGCTGTGCGTTTGTTCAGCTAAGTGAGTTAAATCTCCCTTTAGATTCAGGAGTTAGAAACACGTTTCTGGTAAGAGCTGCGTTTGGACATTTCTCAGTGAATGGGAGTATATGCTGTAAGGAGAACTGTCTGCTTCTAAAACCAAAACGGAGCTACCTAACAGAACGGTCTTCAATGTGTGCATTCAACTTACAGAGTTAAACTCGTGTGTTGAAGGGGAAGTCTGGAAACGCTTTCTGTGGAGAGATCTCAAAACAGGCATTTCCAGGCATTTCCAGCACTATTCCCGCATATAACGAAATAGCAGTAAAACTCTGCCTAAAACACAGAAGAAACGTATCCTTCAATCTGCTCTGCTGTGCGTTTGTTCAGCTAAGTGAGTTAAATCTCCCTTTAGATTCAGGAGTTAGAAACACGTTTCTGGTAAGAGCTGCGTTTGGACATTTCTCAGTGAATGGGAGTATATGCTGTAAGGAGAACTGTCTGCTTCTAAAACCAAAACGGAGCTACCTAACAGAACGGTCTTCAATGTGTGCATTCAACTTACAGAGTTAAACTCGTGTGTTGAAGGGGAAGTCTGGAAACGCTTTCTGTGGAGAGATCTCAAAACAGGCATTTCCAGCACTATTCCCGCATATAACGAAATAGCAGTAAAACTCTGCCTAAAACACAGAAGAAACGTATCCTTCAATCTGCTCTGCTGTGCGTTTGTTCAGCTAAGTGAGTTAAATCTCCCTTTAGATTCAGGAGTTAGAAACACGTTTCTGGTAAGAGCTGCGTTTGGACATTTCTCAGTGAATGGGAGTATATGCTGTAAGGAGAACTGTCTGCTTCTAAAACCAAAACGGAGCTACCTAACAGAACGGTCTTCAATGTGTGCATTCAACTTACAGAGTTAAACTCGTGTGTTGAAGGGGAAGTCTGGAAACGCTTTCTGTGGAGAGATCTCAAAACAGGCATTTCCAGCACTATTCCCGAATATAACGAAATAGCAGTAAAACTCTGCCTAAAACACAGAAGAAACGTATCCTTCAATCTGCTCTGCTGTGCGTTTGTTCAGCTAAGTGAGTTAAATCTCCCTTTAGATTCAGGAGTTAGAAACACGTTTCTGGTAAGAGCTGCGTTTGGACATTTCTCAGTGAATGGGAGTATATGCTGTAAGGAGAACTGTCTGCTTCTAAAACCAAAACGGAGCTACCTAACAGAACGGTCTTCAATGTGTGCATTCAACTTACAGAGTTAAACTCGTGTGTTGAAGGGGAAGTCTGGAAACGCTTTCTGTGGAGAGATCTCAAAACAGGCATTTCCAGGCATTTCCAGCACTATTCCCGCATATAACGAAATAGCAGTAAAACTCTGCCTAAAACACAGAAGAAACGTATCCTTCAATCTGCTCTGCTGTGCGTTTGTTCAGCTAAGTGAGTTAAATCTCCCTTTAGATTCAGGAGTTAGAAACACGTTTCTGGTAAGAGCTGCGTTTGGACATTTCTCAGTGAATGGGAGTATATGCTGTAAGGAGAACTGTCTGCTTCTAAAACCAAAACGGAGCTACCTAACAGAACGGTCTTCAATGTGTGCATTCAACTTACAGATTTAAACTCGTGTGTTGAAGGGGAAGTCTGGAAACGCTTTCTGTGGAGAGATCTCGAAACAGGCATTTCCAGCACTATTCCCGCATATAACAAAATACGAGTAAAACTCTGCCTAAAACAAAGAAGAAACGTATCCTTCAATCTGCTCTGCTGTGCGTTTGTTCAGCTAAGTGAGTTAAATCTCCCTTTAGATTCAGGAGTTAGAAACACGTTTCTGGTAAGAGCTGCGTTTGGAGATTTCTCAGTGAATGGGAGTATATGCTGTAAGGAGAACTGTCTGCTTCTAAAACCAAAACGGAGCTACCTAACAGAACGGTCTTCAATGTGTGCATTCAACTTACAGAGTTAAACTCGTGTGTTGAAGGGGAAGTCTGGAAACGCTTTCTGTGGAGAGATCTCAAAACAGGCATTTCCAGCACTATTCCCGCATATAACGAAATAGCAGTAAAACTCTGCCTAAAACACAGAAGAAACGTATCCTTCAATCTGCTCTGCTGTGCGTTTGTTCAGCTAAGTGAGTTAAATCTCCCTTTAGATTCAGGAGTTAGAAACACGTTTCTGGTAAGAGCTCCGTTTGGACATTTCTCAGTGAATGGGAGTATATGCTGTAAGGAGAACTGTCTGCTTCTAAAACCAAAACGGAGCTACCTAACAGAACGGTCTTCAATGTGTGCATTCAACTTACAGAGTTAAACTCGTGTGTTGAAGGGGAAGTCTGGAAACGCTTTCTGTGGAGAGATCTCAAAACAGGCATTTCCAGCACTATTCCCGCATATAACGAAATAGCAGTAAAACTCTGCCTAAAACACAGAAGAAACGTATCCTTCAATCTGCTCTGCTGTGCGTTTGTTCAGCTAAGTGAGTTAAATCTCCCTTTAGATTCAGGAGTTAGAAACACGTTTCTGGTAAGAGCTGCGTTTGGACATTTCTCAGTGAATGGGAGTATATGCTGTAAGGAGAACTGTCTGCTTCTAAAACCAAAACGGAGCTACCTAACAGAACGGTCTTCAATGTGTGCATTCAACTTACAGAGTTAAACTCGTGTGTTGAAGGGGAAGTCTGGAAACGCTTTCTGTGGAGAGATCTCAAAACAGGCATTTCCAGCACTATTCCCGCATATAACGAAATAGCAGTAAAACTCTGCCTAAAACACAGAAGAAACGTATCCTTCAATCTGCTCTGCTGTGCGTTGGTTCAGCTAAGTGAGTTAAATCTCCCTTTAGATTCAGGAGTTAGAAACACGTTTCTGGTAAGAGCTGCGTTTGGACATTTCTCAGTGAATGGGAGTATATGCTGTAAGGAGAACTGTCTGCTTCTAAAACCAAAACGGAGCTACCTAACAGAACGGTCTTCAATGTGTGCATTCAACTTACAGAGTTAAACTCGTGTGTTGAAGGGGAAGTCTGGAAACGCTTTCTGTGGAGAGATCTCAAAACAGGCATTTCCAGCACTATTCCCGCATATAACGAAATAGCAGTAAAACTCTGCCTAAAACACAGAAGAAACGTATCCTTCAATCTGCTCTGCTGTGCGTTTGTTCAGCTAAGTGAGTTAAATCTCCCTTTAGATTCAGGAGTTAGAAACAGGTTTCTGGTAAGAGCTGCGTTTGGACATTTCTCAGTGAATGGGAGTATATGCTGTAAGGAGAACTGTCTGCTTCTAAAACCAAAACGGAGCTACCTAAAAGAACGGTCTTCAATGTGTGCATTCAACTTACAGAGTTAAACTCGTGTGTTGAAGGGGAAGTCTGGAAACGCTTTCTGTGGAGAGATCTCGAAACAGGCATTTCCAGCACTATTCCCGCATATAACGAAATACCAGTAAAACTCTGCCTAAAACACAGAAGAAACGTATCCTTCAATCTGCTCTGCTGTGCGTTTGTTCAGCTAAGTGAGTTAAATCTCCCTTTAGATTCAGGAGTTAGAAACACGTTTCTGGTAAGAGCTGCGTTTGGACATTTCTCAGTGAATGGGAGTATATGCTGTAAGGAGAACTGTCTGCTTCTAAAACCAAAACGGAGCTACCTAACAGAACGGTCTTCAATGTGTGCATTCAACTTACAGAGTTAAACTCGTGTGTTGAAGGGGAAGTCTGGAAACGCTTTCTGTGGAGAGATCTCAAAACAGGCATTTCCAGCACTATTCCCGCATATAACGAAATAGCAGTAAAACTCTGCCTAAAACACAGAAGAAACGTATCCTTCAATCTGCTCTGCTGTGCGTTTGTTCAGCTAAGTGAGTTAAATCTCCCTTTAGATTCAGGAGTTAGAAACACGTTTCTGGTAAGAGCTGCGTTTGGACATTTCTCAGTGAATGGGAGTATATGCTGTAAGGAGAACTGTCTGCTTCTAAAACCAAAACGGAGCTACCTAACAGAACGGTCTTCAATGTGTGCATTCAACTTACAGAGTTAAACTCGTGTGTTGAAGGGGAAGTCTGGAAACGCTTTCTGTGGAGAGATCTCAAAACAGGCATTTCCAGCACTAATCCCGCATATAACGAAATAGCAGTAAAACTCTGCCTAAAACACAGAAGAAACGTATCCTTCAATCTGCTCTGCTGTGCGTTGGTTCAGCTAAGTGAGTTAAATCTCCCTTTAGATTCAGGAGTTAGAAACACGTTTCTGGTAAGAGCTGCGTTTGGACATTTCTCAGTGAATGGGAGTATATGCTGTAAGGAGAACTGTCTGCTTCTAAAACCAAAACGGAGCTACCTAACAGAACGGTCTTCAATGTGTGCATTCAACTTACAGAGTTAAACTCGTGTGTTGAAGGGGAAGTCTGGAAACGCTTTCTGTGGAGAGATCTCAAAACAGGCATTTCCAGCACTATTCCCGCATATAACGAAATAGCAGTAAAACTCTGCCTAAAACACAGAAGAAACGTATCCTTCAATCTGCTCTGCTGTGCGTTTGTTCAGCTAAGTGAGTTAAATCTCCCTTTAGATTCAGGAGTTAGAAACACGTTTCTGGTAAGGGCTGCGTTTGGACATTTCTCAGTGAATGGGAGTATATGCTGTAAGGAGAACTGTCTGCTTCTAAAACCAAAACGGAGCTACCTAACAGAACGGTCTTCAATGTGTGCATTCAACTTACAGAGTTAAACTCGTGTGTTGAAGGGGAAGTCTGGAAACGCTTTCTGTGGAGAGATCTCAAAACAGGCATTTCCAGGCATTTCCAGCACTATTCCCGCATATAACGAAATAGCAGTAAAACTCTGCCTAAAACACAGAAGAAACGTATCCTTCAATCTGCTCTGCTGTGCGTTTGTTCAGCTAAGTGAGTTAAATCTCCCTTTAGATTCAGGAGTTAGAAACACGTTTCTGGTAAGAGCTGCGTTTGGACATTTCTCAGTGAATGGGAGTATATGCTGTAAGGAGAACTGTCTGCTTCTAAAACCAAAACGGAGCTACCTAACAGAACGGTCTTCAATGTGTGCATTCAACTTACAGAGTTAAACTCGTGTGTTGAAGGGGAAGTCTGGAAACGCTTTCTGTGGAGAGATCTCAAAACAGGCATTTCCAGGCATTTCCAGCACTATTCCCGCATATAACGAAATAGCAGTAAAACTCTGCCTAAAACACAGAAGAAACGTATCCTTCAATCTGCTCTGCTGTGCGTTTGTTCAGCTAAGTGAGTTAAATCTCCCTTTAGATTCAGGAGTTAGAAACACGTTTCTGGTAAGAGCTGCGTTTGGACATTTCTCAGTGAATGGGAGTATATGCTGTAAGGAGAACTGTCTGCTTCTAAAACCAAAACGGAGCTACCTAACAGAACGGTCTTCAATGTGTGCATTCAACTTACAGAGTTAAACTCGTGTGTTGAAGGGGAAGTCTGGAAACGCTTTCTGTGGAGAGATCTCAAAACAGGCATTTCCAGCACTATTCCCGCATATAACGAAATAGCAGTAAAACTCTGCCTAAAACACAGAAGAAACGTATCCTTCAATCTGCTCTGCTGTGCGTTGGTTCAGCTAAGTGAGTTAAATCTCCCTTTAGATTCAGGAGTTAGAAACACGTTTCTGGTAAGAGCTGCGTTTGGACATTTCTCAGTGAATGGGAGTATATGCTGTAAGGAGAACTGTCTGCTTCTAAAACCAAAACGGAGCTACCTAACAGAACGGTCTTCAATGTGTGCATTCAACTTACAGAGTTAAACTCGTGTGTTGAAGGGGAAGTCTGGAAACGCTTTCTGTGGAGAGATCTCAAAACAGGCATTTCCAGCACTATTCCCGCATATAACGAAATAGCAGTAAAACTCTGCCTAAAACACAGAAGAAACGTATCCTTCAATCTGCTCTGCTGTGCGTTTGTTCAGCTAAGTGAGTTAAATCTCCCTTTAGATTCAGGAGTTAGAAACAGGTTTCTGGTAAGAGCTGCGTTTGGACATTTCTCAGTGAATGGGAGTATATGCTGTAAGGAGAACTGTCTGCTTCTAAAACCAAAACGGAGCTACCTAAAAGAACGGTCTTCAATGTGTGCATTCAACTTACAGAGTTAAACTCGTGTGTTGAAGGGGAAGTCTGGAAACGCTTTCTGTGGAGAGATCTCGAAACAGGCATTTCCAGCACTATTCCCGCATATAACGAAATAGCAGTAAAACTCTGCCTAAAACACAGAAGAAACGTATCCTTCAATCTGCTCTGCTGTGCGTTTGTTCAGCTAAGTGAGTTAAATCTCCCTTTAGATTCAGGAGTTAGAAACACGTTTCTGGTAAGAGCTGCGTTTGGACATTTCTCAGTGAATGGGAGTATATGCTGTAAGGAGAACTGTCTGCTTCTAAAACCAAAACGGAGCTACCTAACAGAACGGTCTTCAATGTGTGCATTCAACTTACAGAGTTAAACTCGTGTGTTGAAGGGGAAGTCTGGAAACGCTTTCTGTGGAGAGATCTCAAAACAGGCATTTCCAGCACTATTCCCGCATATAACGAAATAGCAGTAAAACTCTGCCTAAAACACAGAAGAAACGTATCCTTCAATCTGCTCTGCTGTGCGTTTGTTCAGCTAAGTGAGTTAAATCTCCCTTTAGATTCAGGAGTTAGAAACACGTTTCTGGTAAGAGCTGCGTTTGGACATTTCTCAGTGAATGGGAGTATATGCTGTAAGGAGAACTGTCTGCTTCTAAAACCAAAACGGAGCTACCTAACAGAACGGTCTTCAATGTGTGCATTCAACTTACAGAGTTAAACTCGTGTGTTGAAGGGGAAGTCTGGAAACGCTTTCTGTGGAGAGATCTCAAAACAGGCATTTCCAGCACTAATCCCGCATATAACGAAATAGCAGTAAAACTCTGCCTAAAACACAGAAGAAACGTATCCTTCAATCTGCTCTGCTGTGCGTTGGTTCAGCTAAGTGAGTTAAATCTCCCTTTAGATTCAGGAGTTAGAAACACGTTTCTGGTAAGAGCTGCGTTTGGACATTTCTCAGTGAATGGGAGTATATGCTGTAAGGAGAACTGTCTGCTTCTAAAACCAAAACGGAGCTACCTAACAGAACGGTCTTCAATGTGTGCATTCAACTTACAGAGTTAAACTCGTGTGTTGAAGGGGAAGTCTGGAAACGCTTTCTGTGGAGAGATCTCAAAACAGGCATTTCCAGCACTATTCCCGCATATAACGAAATAGCAGTAAAACTCTGCCTAAAACACAGAAGAAACGTATCCTTCAATCTGCTCTGCTGTGCGTTTGTTCAGCTAAGTGAGTTAAATCTCCCTTTAGATTCAGGAGTTAGAAACACGTTTCTGGTAAGGGCTGCGTTTGGACATTTCTCAGTGAATGGGAGTATATGCTGTAAGGAGAACTGTCTGCTTCTAAAACCAAAACGGAGCTACCTAACAGAACGGTCTTCAATGTGTGCATTCAACTTACAGAGTTAAACTCGTGTGTTGAAGGGGAAGTCTGGAAACGCTTTCTGTGGAGAGATCTCAAAACAGGCATTTCCAGGCATTTCCAGCACTATTCCCGCATATAACGAAATAGCAGTAAAACTCTGCCTAAAACACAGAAGAAACGTATCCTTCAATCTGCTCTGCTGTGCGTTTGTTCAGCTAAGTGAGTTAAATCTCCCTTTAGATTCAGGAGTTAGAAACACGTTTCTGGTAAGAGCTGCGTTTGGACATTTCTCAGTGAATGGGAGTATATGCTGTAAGGAGAACTGTCTGCTTCTAAAACCAAAACGGAGCTACCTAACAGAACGGTCTTCAATGTGTGCATTCAACTTACAGAGTTAAACTCGTGTGTTGAAGGGGAAGTCTGGAAACGCTTTCTGTGGAGAGATCTCAAAACAGGCATTTCCAGGCATTTCCAGCACTATTCCCGCATATAACGAAATAGCAGTAAAACTCTGCCTAAAACACAGAAGAAACGTATCCTTCAATCTGCTCTGCTGTGCGTTTGTTCAGCTAAGTGAGTTAAATCTCCCTTTAGATTCAGGAGTTAGAAACACGTTTCTGGTAAGAGCTGCGTTTGGACATTTCTCAGTGAATGGGAGTATATGCTGTAAGGAGAACTGTCTGCTTCTAAAACCAAAACGGAGCTACCTAACAGAACGGTCTTCAATGTGTGCATTCAACTTACAGAGTTAAACTCGTGTGTTGAAGGGGAAGTCTGGAAACGCTTTCTGTGGAGAGATCTCAAAACAGGCATTTCCAGCACTATTCCCGCATATAACGAAATACCAGTAAAACTCTGCCTAAAACACAGAAGAAACGTATCCTTCAATCTGCTCTGCTGTGCGTTTGTTCAGCTAAGTGAGTTAAATCTCCCTTTAGATTCAGGAGTTAGAAACACGTTTCTGGTAAGAGCTGCGTTTGGACATTTCTCAGTGAATGGGAGTATATGCTGTAAGGAGAACTGTCTGCTTCTAAAACCAAAACGGAGCTACCTAACAGAACGGTCTTCAATGTGTGCATTCAACTTACAGAGTTAAACTCGTGTGTTGAAGGGGAAGTCTGGAAACGCTTTCTGTGGAGAGATCTCAAAACAGGCATTTCCAGGCATTTCCAGCACTATTCCCGCATATAACGAAATAGCAGTAAAACTCTGCCTAAAACACAGAAGAAACGTATCCTTCAATCTGCTCTGCTGTGCGTTTGTTCAGCTAAGTGAGTTAAATCTCCCTTTAGATTCAGGAGTTAGAAACACGTTTCTGGTAAGAGCTGCGTTTGGACATTTCTCAGTGAATGGGAGTATATGCTGTAAGGAGAACTGTCTGCTTCTAAAACCAAAACGGAGCTACCTAACAGAACGGTCTTCAATGTGTGCATTCAACTTACAGAGTTAAACTCGTGTGTTGAAGGGGAAGTCTGGAAACGCTTTCTGTGGAGAGATCTCAAAACAGGCATTTCCAGCACTATTCCCGCATATAACGAAATAGCAGTAAAACTCTGCCTAAAACACAGAAGAAACGTATCCTTCAATCTGCTCTGCTGTGCGTTTGTTCAGCTAAGTGAGTTAAATCTCCCTTTAGATTCAGGAGTTAGAAACACGTTTCTGGTAAGAGCTGCGTTTGGACATTTCTCAGTGAATGGGAGTATATGCTGTAAGGAGAACTGTCTGCTTCTAAAACCAAAACGGAGCTACCTAACAGAACGGTCTTCAATGTGTGCATTCAACTTACAGAGTTAAACTCGTGTGTTGAAGGGGAAGTCTGGAAACGCTTTCTGTGGAGAGATCTCAAAACAGGCATTTCCAGCACTATTCCCGCATATAACGAAATAGCAGTAAAACTCTGCCTAAAACACAGAAGAAACGTATCCTTCAATCTGCTCTGCTGTGCGTTTGTTCAGCTAAGTGAGTTAAATCTCCCTTTAGATTCAGGAGTTAGAAACACGTTTCTGGTAAGAGCTGCGTTTGGACATTTCTCAGTGAATGGGAGTATATGCTGTAAGGAGAACTGTCTGCTTCTAAAACCAAAACGGAGCTACCTAACAGAACGGTCTTCAATGTGTGCATTCAACTTACAGAGTTAAACTCGTGTGTTGAAGGGGAAGTCTGGAAACGCTTTCTGTGGAGAGATCTCAAAACAGGCATTTCCAGCACTATTCCCGCATATAACGAAATAGCAGTAAAACTCTGCCTAAAACACAGAAGAAACGTATCCTTCAATCTGCTCTGCTGTGCGTTTGTTCAGCTAAGTGAGTTAAATCTCCCTTTAGATTCAGGAGTTAGAAACACGTTTCTGGTAAGAGCTGCGTTTGGACATTTCTCAGTGAATGGGAGTATATGCTGTAAGGAGAACTGTCTGCTTCTAAAACCAAAACGGAGCTACCTAACAGAACGGTCTTCAATGTGTGCATTCAACTTACAGAGTTAAACTCGTGTGTTGAAGGGGAAGTCTGGAAACGCTTTCTGTGGAGAGATCTCAAAACAGGCATTTCCAGCACTATTCCCGCATATAACGAAATAGCAGTAAAACTCTGCCTAAAACACAGAAGAAACGTATCCTTCAATCTGCTCTGCTGTGCGTTTGTTCAGCTAAGTGAGTTAAATCTCCCTTTAGATTCAGGAGTTAGAAACACGTTTCTGGTAAGAGCTGCGTTTGGACATTTCTCAGTGAATGGGAGTATATGCTGTAAGGAGAACTGTCTGCTTCTAAAACCAAAACGGAGCTACCTAACAGAACGGTCTTCAATGTGTGCATTCAACTTACAGAGTTAAACTCGTGTGTTGAAGGGGAAGTCTGGAAACGCTTTCTGTGGAGAGATCTCAAAACAGGCATTTCCAGGCATTTCCAGCACTATTCCCGCATATAACGAAATAGCAGTAAAACTCTGCCTAAAACACAGAAGAAACGTATCCTTCAATCTGCTCTGCTGTGCGTTTGTTCAGCTAAGTGAGTTAAATCTCCCTTTAGATTCAGGAGTTAGAAACACGTTTCTGGTAAGAGCTGCGTTTGGACATTTCTCAGTGAATGGGAGTATATGCTGTAAGGAGAACTGTCTGCTTCTAAAACCAAAACGGAGCTACCTAACAGAACGGTCTTCAATGTGTGCATTCAACTTACAGAGTTAAACTCGTGTGTTGAAGGGGAAGTCTGGAAACGCTTTCTGTGGAGAGATCTCAAAACAGGCATTTCCAGGCATTTCCAGCACTATTCCCGCATATAACGAAATAGCAGTAAAACTCTGCCTAAAACACAGAAGAAACGTATCCTTCAATCTGCTCTGCTGTGCGTTTGTTCAGCTAAGTGAGTTAAATCTCCCTTTAGATTCAGGAGTTAGAAACACGTTTCTGGTAAGAGCTGCGTTTGGACATTTCTCAGTGAATGGGAGTATATGCTGTAAGGAGAACTGTCTGCTTCTAAAACCAAAACGGAGCTACCTAACAGAACGGTCTTCAATGTGTGCATTCAACTTACAGAGTTAAACTCGTGTGTTGAAGGGGAAGTCTGGAAACGCTTTCCGTGGAGAGATCTCGAAACAGGCATTTCCAGCACTATTCCCGCATATAACGAAATAGCAGTAAAACTCTGCCTAAAACACAGAAGAAACGTATCCTTCAATCTGCTCTGCTGTGCGTTTGTTCAGCTAAGTGAGTTAAATCTCCCTTTAGATTCAGGAGTTAGAAACACGTTTCTGGTAAGAGCTGCGTTTGGACATTTCTCAGTGAATGGGAGTATATGCTGTAAGGAGAACTGTCTGCTTCTAAAACCAAAACGGAGCTACCTAACAGAACGGTCTTCAATGTGTGCATTCAACTTACAGAGTTAAACTCGTGTGTTGAAGGGGAAGTCTGGAAACGATTTCTGTGGAGAGATCTCAAAACAGGCATTTCCAGGCATTTCCAGCACTATTCCCGCATATAACGAAATAGCAGTAAAACTCTGCCTAAAACACAGAAGAAACGTATCCTTCAATCTGCTCTGCTGTGCGTTTGTTCAGCTAAGTGAGTTAAATCTCCCTTTAGATTCAGGAGTTAGAAACACGTTTCTGGTAAGAGCTGCGTTTGGACATTTCTCAGTGAATGGGAGTATATGCTGTAAGGAGAACTGTCTGCTTCTAAAACCAAAACGGAGCTACCTAACAGAACGGTCTTCAATGTGTGCATTCAACTTACAGAGTTAAACTCGTGTGTTGAAGGGGAAGTCTGGAAACGCTTTCTGTGGAGAGATCTCAAAACAGGCATTT
The DNA here is from genome assembly GCA_031835075.1 of Saguinus oedipus. Lineage (NCBI taxonomy): Eukaryota > Metazoa > Chordata > Mammalia > Primates > Cebidae > Saguinus > Saguinus oedipus. The sequence continues at coordinate 211,888 of JASSZA010000160.1, read as the reverse complement.
CCAGGCATTTCCAGCACTATTCCCGCATATAACGAAATAGCAGTAAAACTCTGCCTAAAACACAGAAGAAACGTATCCTTCAATCTGCTCTGCTGTGCGTTTGTTCAGCTAAGTGAGTTAAATCTCCCTTTAGATTCAGGAGTTAGAAACACGTTTCTGGTAAGAGCTGCGTTTGGACATTTCTCAGTGAATGGGAGTATATGCTGTAAGGAGAACTGTCTGCTTCTAAAACCAAAACGGAGCTACCTAACAGAACGGTCTTCAATGTGTGCATTCAACTTACAGAGTTAAACTCGTGTGTTGAAGGGGAAGTCTGGAAACGCTTTCTGTGGAGAGATCTCAAAACAGGCATTTCCAGCACTATTCCCGCATATAACGAAATAGCAGTAAAACTCTGCCTAAAACACAGAAGAAACGTATCCTTCAATCTGCTCTGCTGTGCGTTTGTTCAGCTAAGTGAGTTAAATCTCCCTTTAGATTCAGGAGTTAGAAACACGTTTCTGGTAAGAGCTGCGTTTGGACATTTCTCAGTGAATGGGAGTATATGCTGTAAGGAGAACTGTCTGCTTCTAAAACCAAAACGGAGCTACCTAACAGAACGGTCTTCAATGTGTGCATTCAACTTACAGAGTTAAACTCGTGTGTTGAAGGGGAAGTCTGGAAACGCTTTCTGTGGAGAGATCTCAAAACAGGCATTTCCAGCACTATTCCCGCATATAACGAAATAGCAGTAAAACTCTGCCTAAAACACAGAAGAAACGTATCCTTCAATCTGCTCTGCTGTGCGTTTGTTCAGCTAAGTGAGTTAAATCTCCCTTTAGATTCAGGAGTTAGAAACACGTTTCTGGTAAGAGCTGCGTTTGGACATTTCTCAGTGAATGGGAGTATATGCTGTAAGGAGAACTGTCTGCTTCTAAAACCAAAACGGAGCTACCTAACAGAACGGTCTTCAATGTGTGCATTCAACTTACAGAGTTAAACTCGTGTGTTGAAGGGGAAGTCTGGAAACGCTTTCTGTGGAGAGATCTCAAAACAGGCATTTCCAGGCATTTCCAGCACTATTCCCGCATATAACGAAATAGCAGTAAAACTCTGCCTAAAACACAGAAGAAACGTATCCTTCAATCTGCTCTGCTGTGCGTTTGTTCAGCTAAGTGAGTTAAATCTCCCTTTAGATTCAGGAGTTAGAAACACGTTTCTGGTAAGAGCTGCGTTTGGACATTTCTCAGTGAATGGGAGTATATGCTGTAAGGAGAACTGTCTGCTTCTAAAACCAAAACGGAGCTACCTAACAGAACGGTCTTCAATGTGTGCATTCAACTTACAGAGTTAAACTCGTGTGTTGAAGGGGAAGTCTGGAAACGCTTTCTGTGGAGAGATCTCAAAACAGGCATTTCCAGCACTATTCCCGCATATAACGAAATAGCAGTAAAACTCTGCCTAAAACACAGAAGAAACGTATCCTTCAATCTGCTCTGCTGTGCGTTTGTTCAGCTAAGTGAGTTAAATCTCCCTTTAGATTCAGGAGTTAGAAACACGTTTCTGGTAAGAGCTGCGTTTGGACATTTCTCAGTGAATGGGAGTATATGCTGTAAGGAGAACTGTCTGCTTCTAAAACCAAAACGGAGCTACCTAACAGAACGGTCTTCAATGTGTGCATTCAACTTACAGAGTTAAACTCGTGTGTTGAAGGGGAAGTCTGGAAACGCTTTCTGTGGAGAGATCTCAAAACAGGCATTTCCAGGCATTTCCAGCACTATTCCCGCATATAACGAAATAGCAGTAAAACTCTGCCTAAAACACAGAAGAAACGTATCCTTCAATCTGCTCTGCTGTGCGTTTGTTCAGCTAAGTGAGTTAAATCTCCCTTTAGATTCAGGAGTTAGAAACACGTTTCTGGTAAGAGCTGCGTTTGGACATTTCTCAGTGAATGGGAGTATATGCTGTAAGGAGAACTGTCTGCTTCTAAAACCAAAACGGAGCTACCTAACAGAACGGTCTTCAATGTGTGCATTCAACTTACAGAGTTAAACTCGTGTGTTGAAGGGGAAGTCTGGAAACGCTTTCTGTGGAGAGATCTCAAAACAGGCATTTCCAGGCATTTCCAGCACTATTCCCGCATATAACGAAATAGCAGTAAAACTCTGCCTAAAACACAGAAGAAACGTATCCTTCAATCTGCTCTGCTGTGCGTTTGTTCAGCTAAGTGAGTTAAATCTCCCTTTAGATTCAGGAGTTAGAAACACGTTTCTGGTAAGAGCTGGGTTTGGACATTTCTCAGTGAATGGGAGTATATGCTGTAAGGAGAACTGTCTGCTTCTAAAACCAAAACGGAGCTACCAAACAGAACGGTCTTCAATGTGTGCATTCAACTTACAGAGTTAAACTCGTGTGTTGAAGGGGAAGTCTGGAAACGCTTTCTGTGGAGAGATCTCAAAACAGGCATTTCCAGCACTATTCCCGCATATAACGAAATAGCAGTAAAACTCTGCCTAAAACACAGAAGAAACGTATCCTTCAATCTGCTCTGCTGTGCGTTTGTTCAGCTAAGTGAGTTAAATCTCCCTTTAGATTCAGGAGTTAGAAACACGTTTCTGGTAAGAGCTGCGTTTGGACATTTCTCAGTGAATGGGAGTATATGCTGTAAGGAGAACTGTCTGCTTCTAAAACCAAAACGGAGCTACCTAACAGAACGGTCTTCAATGTGTGCATTCAACTTACAGAGTTAAACTCGTGTGTTGAAGGGGAAGTCTGGAAACGCTTTCTGTGGAGAGATCTCAAAACAGGCATTTCCAGGCATTTCCAGCACTATTCCCGCATATAACGAAATAGCAGTAAAACTCTGCCTAAAACACAGAAGAAACGTATCCTTCAATCTGCTCTGCTGTGCGTTTGTTCAGCTAAGTGAGTTAAATCTCCCTTTAGATTCAGGAGTTAGAAACACGTTTCTGGTAAGAGCTGCGTTTGGACATTTCTCAGTGAATGGGAGTATATGCTGTAAGGAGAACTGTCTGCTTCTAAAACCAAAACGGAGCTACCTAACAGAACGGTCTTCAATGTGTGCATTCAACTTACAGAGTTAAACTCGTGTGTTGAAGGGGAAGTCTGGAAACGCTTTCTGTGGAGAGATCTCAAAACAGGCATTTCCAGCACTATTCCCGCATATAACGAAATAGCAGTAAAACTCTGCCTAAAACACAGAAGAAACGTATCCTTCAATCTGCTCTGCTGTGCGTTTGTTCAGCTAAGTGAGTTAAATCTCCCTTTAGATTCAGGAGTTAGAAACACGTTTCTGGTAAGAGCTGCGTTTGGACATTTCTCAGTGAATGGGAGTATATGCTGTAAGGAGAACTGTCTGCTTCTAAAACCAAAACGGAGCTACCTAACAGAACGGTCTTCAATGTGTGCATTCAACTTACAGAGTTAAACTCGTGTGTTGAAGGGGAAGTCTGGAAACGCTTTCTGTGGAGAGATCTCAAAACAGGCATTTCCAGCACTATTCCCGCATATAACGAAATAGCAGTAAAACTCTGCCTAAAACACAGAAGAAACGTATCCTTCAATCTGCTCTGCTGTGCGTTTGTTCAGCTAAGTGAGTTAAATCTCCCTTTAGATTCAGGAGTTAGAAACACGTTTCTGGTAAGAGCTGCGTTTGGACATTTCTCAGTGAATGGGAGTATATGCTGTAAGGAGAACTGTCTGCTTCTAAAACCAAAACGGAGCTACCTAACAGAACGGTCTTCAATGTGTGCATTCAACTTACAGAGTTAAACTCGTGTGTTGAAGGGGAAGTCTGGAAACGCTTTCTGTGGAGAGATCTCAAAACAGGCATTTCCAGCACTATTCCCGCATATAACGAAATAGCAGTAAAACTCTGCCTAAAACACAGAAGAAACGTATCCTTCAATCTGCTCTGCTGTGCGTTTGTTCAGCTAAGTGAGTTAAATCTCCCTTTAGATTCAGGAGTTAGAAACACGTTTCTGGTAAGAGCTGCGTTTGGACATTTCTCAGTGAATGGGAGTATATGCTGTAAGGAGAACTGTCTGCTTCTAAAACCAAAACGGAGCTACCTAACAGAACGGTCTTCAATGTGTGCATTCAACTTACAGAGTTAAACTCGTGTGTTGAAGGGGAAGTCTGGAAACGCTTTCTGTGGAGAGATCTCAAAACAGGCATTTCCAGCACTATTCCCGCATATAACGAAATAGCAGTAAAACTCTGCCTAAAACACAGAAGAAACGTATCCTTCAATCTGCTCTGCTGTGCGTTTGTTCAGCTAAGTGAGTTAAATCTCCCTTTAGATTCAGGAGTTAGAAACACGTTTCTGGTAAGAGCTGCGTTTGGACATTTCTCAGTGAATGGGAGTATATGCTGTAAGGAGAACTGTCTGCTTCTAAAACCAAAACGGAGCTACCTAACAGAACGGTCTTCAATGTGTGCATTCAACTTACAGAGTTAAACTCGTGTGTTGAAGGGGAAGTCTGGAAACGCTTTCTGTGGAGAGATCTCAAAACAGGCATTTCCAGGCATTTCCAGCACTATTCCCGCATATAACGAAATAGCAGTAAAACTCTGCCTAAAACACAGAAGAAACGTATCCTTCAATCTGCTCTGCTGTGCGTTTGTTCAGCTAAGTGAGTTAAATCTCCCTTTAGATTCAGGAGTTAGAAACACGTTTCTGGTAAGAGCTGCGTTTGGACATTTCTCAGTGAATGGGAGTATATGCTGTAAGGAGAACTGTCTGCTTCTAAAACCAAAACGGAGCTACCTAACAGAACGGTCTTCAATGTGTGCATTCAACTTACAGAGTTAAACTCGTGTGTTGAAGGGGAAGTCTGGAAACGCTTTCTGTGGAGAGATCTCAAAACAGGCATTTCCAGGCATTTCCAGCACTATTCCCGCATATAACGAAATAGCAGTAAAACTCTGCCTAAAACACAGAAGAAACGTATCCTTCAATCTGCTCTGCTGTGCGTTTGTTCAGCTAAGTGAGTTAAATCTCCCTTTAGATTCAGGAGTTAGAAACACGTTTCTGGTAAGAGCTGCGTTTGGACATTTCTCAGTGAATGGGAGTATATGCTGTAAGGAGAACTGTCTGCTTCTAAAACCAAAACGGAGCTACCTAACAGAACGGTCTTCAATGTGTGCATTCAACTTACAGAGTTAAACTCGTGTGTTGAAGGGGAAGTCTGGAAACGCTTTCCGTGGAGAGATCTCGAAACAGGCATTTCCAGCACTATTCCCGCATATAACGAAATAGCAGTAAAACTCTGCCTAAAACACAGAAGAAACGTATCCTTCAATCTGCTCTGCTGTGCGTTTGTTCAGCTAAGTGAGTTAAATCTCCCTTTAGATTCAGGAGTTAGAAACACGTTTCTGGTAAGAGCTGCGTTTGGACATTTCTCAGTGAATGGGAGTATATGCTGTAAGGAGAACTGTCTGCTTCTAAAACCAAAACGGAGCTACCTAACAGAACGGTCTTCAATGTGTGCATTCAACTTACAGAGTTAAACTCGTGTGTTGAAGGGGAAGTCTGGAAACGATTTCTGTGGAGAGATCTCAAAACAGGCATTTCCAGGCATTTCCAGCACTATTCCCGCATATAACGAAATAGCAGTAAAACTCTGCCTAAAACACAGAAGAAACGTATCCTTCAATCTGCTCTGCTGTGCGTTTGTTCAGCTAAGTGAGTTAAATCTCCCTTTAGATTCAGGAGTTAGAAACACGTTTCTGGTAAGAGCTGCGTTTGGACATTTCTCAGTGAATGGGAGTATATGCTGTAAGGAGAACTGTCTGCTTCTAAAACCAAAACGGAGCTACCTAACAGAACGGTCTTCAATGTGTGCATTCAACTTACAGAGTTAAACTCGTGTGTTGAAGGGGAAGTCTGGAAACGCTTTCTGTGGAGAGATCTCAAAACAGGCATTTCCAGGCATTTCCAGCACTATTCCCGCATATAACGAAATAGCAGTAAAACTCTGCCTAAAACACAGAAGAAACGTATCCTTCAATCTGCTCTGCTGTGCGTTTGTTCAGCTAAGTGAGTTAAATCTCCCTTTAGATTCAGGAGTTAGAAACACGTTTCTGGTAAGAGCTGCGTTTGGACATTTCTCAGTGAATGGGAGTATATGCTGTAAGGAGAACTGTCTGCTTCTAAAACCAAAACGGAGCTACCTAACAGAACGGTCTTCAATGTGTGCATTCAACTTACAGAGTTAAACTCGTGTGTTGAAGGGGAAGTCTGGAAACGCTTTCTGTGGAGAGATCTCAAAACAGGCATTTCCAGCACTATTCCCGCATATAACGAAATAGCAGTAAAACTCTGCCTAAAACACAGAAGAAACGTATCCTTCAATCTGCTCTGCTGTGCGTTTGTTCAGCTAAGTGAGTTAAATCTCCCTTTAGATTCAGGAGTTAGAAACACGTTTCTGGTAAGAGCTGCGTTTGGACATTTCTCAGTGAATGGGAGTATATGCTGTAAGGAGAACTGTCTGCTTCTAAAACCAAAACGGAGCTACCTAACAGAACGGTCTTCAATGTGTGCATTCAACTTACAGAGTTAAACTCGTGTGTTGAAGGGGAAGTCTGGAAACGCTTTCTGTGGAGAGATCTCAAAACAGGCATTTCCAGCACTATTCCCGCATATAACGAAATAGCAGTAAAACTCTGCCTAAAACACAGAAGAAACGTATCCTTCAATCTGCTCTGCTGTGCGTTTGTTCAGCTAAGTGAGTTAAATCTCCCTTTAGATTCAGGAGTTAGAAACACGTTTCTGGTAAGAGCTGCGTTTGGACATTTCTCAGTGAATGGGAGTATATGCTGTAAGGAGAACTGTCTGCTTCTAAAACCAAAACGGAGCTACCTAACAGAACGGTCTTCAATGTGTGCATTCAACTTACAGAGTTAAACTCGTGTGTTGAAGGGGAAGTCTGGAAACGCTTTCTGTGGAGAGATCTCAAAACAGGCATTTCCAGGCATTTCCAGCACTATTCCCGCATATAACGAAATAGCAGTAAAACTCTGCCTAAAACACAGAAGAAACGTATCCTTCAATCTGCTCTGCTGTGCGTTTGTTCAGCTAAGTGAGTTAAATCTCCCTTTAGATTCAGGAGTTAGAAACACGTTTCTGGTAAGAGCTGCGTTTGGACATTTCTCAGTGAATGGGAGTATATGCTGTAAGGAGAACTGTCTGCTTCTAAAACCAAAACGGAGCTACCTAACAGAACGGTCTTCAATGTGTGCATTCAACTTACAGAGTTAAACTCGTGTGTTGAAGGGGAAGTCTGGAAACGCTTTCTGTGGAGAGATCTCAAAACAGGCATTTCCAGCACTATTCCCGCATATAACGAAATAGCAGTAAAACTCTGCCTAAAACACAGAAGAAACGTATCCTTCAATCTGCTCTGCTGTGCGTTTGTTCAGCTAAGTGAGTTAAATCTCCCTTTAGATTCAGGAGTTAGAAACACGTTTCTGGTAAGAGCTGCGTTTGGACATTTCTCAGTGAATGGGAGTATATGCTGTAAGGAGAACTGTCTGCTTCTAAAACCAAAACGGAGCTACCTAACAGAACGGTCTTCAATGTGTGCATTCAACTTACAGAGTTAAACTCGTGTGTTGAAGGGGAAGTCTGGAAACGCTTTCTGTGGAGAGATCTCAAAACAGGCATTTCCAGGCATTTCCAGCACTATTCCCGCATATAACGAAATAGCAGTAAAACTCTGCCTAAAACACAGAAGAAACGTATCCTTCAATCTGCTCTGCTGTGCGTTTGTTCAGCTAAGTGAGTTAAATCTCCCTTTAGATTCAGGAGTTAGAAACACGTTTCTGGTAAGAGCTGCGTTTGGACATTTCTCAGTGAATGGGAGTATATGCTGTAAGGAGAACTGTCTGCTTCTAAAACCAAAACGGAGCTACCTAACAGAACGGTCTTCAATGTGTGCATTCAACTTACAGAGTTAAACTCGTGTGTTGAAGGGGAAGTCTGGAAACGCTTTCTGTGGAGAGATCTCAAAACAGGCATTTCCAGGCATTTCCAGCACTATTCCCGCATATAACGAAATAGCAGTAAAACTCTGCCTAAAACACAGAAGAAACGTATCCTTCAATCTGCTCTGCTGTGCGTTTGTTCAGCTAAGTGAGTTAAATCTCCCTTTAGATTCAGGAGTTAGAAACACGTTTCTGGTAAGAGCTGGGTTTGGACATTTCTCAGTGAATGGGAGTATATGCTGTAAGGAGAACTGTCTGCTTCTAAAACCAAAACGGAGCTACCAAACAGAACGGTCTTCAATGTGTGCATTCAACTTACAGAGTTAAACTCGTGTGTTGAAGGGGAAGTCTGGAAACGCTTTCTGTGGAGAGATCTCAAAACAGGCATTTCCAGCACTATTCCCGCATATAACGAAATAGCAGTAAAACTCTGCCTAAAACACAGAAGAAACGTATCCTTCAATCTGCTCTGCTGTGCGTTTGTTCAGCTAAGTGAGTTAAATCTCCCTTTAGATTCAGGAGTTAGAAACACGTTTCTGGTAAGAGCTGCGTTTGGACATTTCTCAGTGAATGGGAGTATATGCTGTAAGGAGAACTGTCTGCTTCTAAAACCAAAACGGAGCTACCTAACAGAACGGTCTTCAATGTGTGCATTCAACTTACAGAGTTAAACTCGTGTGTTGAAGGGGAAGTCTGGAAACGCTTTCTGTGGAGAGATCTCAAAACAGGCATTTCCAGCACTATTCCCGCATATAACGAAATAGCAGTAAAACTCTGCCTAAAACACAGAAGAAACGTATCCTTCAATCTGCTCTGCTGTGCGTTTGTTCAGCTAAGTGAGTTAAATCTCCCTTTAGATTCAGGAGTTAGAAACACGTTTCTGGTAAGAGCTGCGTTTGGACATTTCTCAGTGAATGGGAGTATATGCTGTAAGGAGAACTGTCTGCTTCTAAAACCAAAACGGAGCTACCTAACAGAACGGTCTTCAATGTGTGCATTCAACTTACAGAGTTAAACTCGTGTGTTGAAGGGGAAGTCTGGAAACGCTTTCTGTGGAGAGATCTCAAAACAGGCATTTCCAGCACTATTCCCGCATATAACGAAATAGCAGTAAAACTCTGCCTAAAACACAGAAGAAACGTATCCTTCAATCTGCTCTGCTGTGCGTTTGTTCAGCTAAGTGAGTTAAATCTCCCTTTAGATTCAGGAGTTAGAAACACGTTTCTGGTAAGAGCTGCGTTTGGACATTTCTCAGTGAATGGGAGTATATGCTGTAAGGAGAACTGTCTGCTTCTAAAACCAAAACGGAGCTACCTAACAGAACGGTCTTCAATGTGTGCATTCAACTTACAGAGTTAAACTCGTGTGTTGAAGGGGAAGTCTGGAAACGCTTTCTGTGGAGAGATCTCAAAACAGGCATTTCCAGGCATTTCCAGCACTATTCCCGCATATAACGAAATAGCAGTAAAACTCTGCCTAAAACACAGAAGAAACGTATCCTTCAATCTGCTCTGCTGTGCGTTTGTTCAGCTAAGTGAGTTAAATCTCCCTTTAGATTCAGGAGTTAGAAACACGTTTCTGGTAAGAGCTGCGTTTGGACATTTCTCAGTGAATGGGAGTATATGCTGTAAGGAGAACTGTCTGCTTCTAAAACCAAAACGGAGCTACCTAACAGAACGGTCTTCAATGTGTGCATTCAACTTACAGAGTTAAACTCGTGTGTTGAAGGGGAAGTCTGGAAACGCTTTCTGTGGAGAGATCCCGAAACAGGCATTTCCAGCACTATTCCCGCATATAACGAAATAGCAGTAAAACTCTTCCTAAAACACAGAAGAAACGTATCCTTCAATCTGCTCTGCTGTGCGTTTGTTCAGCTAAGTGAGTTAAATCTCCCTTTAGATTCAGGAGTTAGAAACACGTTTCTGGTAAGAGCTGCGTTTGGACATTTCTCAGTGAATGGGAGTATATGCTGTAAGGAGAACTGTCTGCTTCTAAAACCAAAACGGAGCTACCTAACAGAACGGTCTTCAATGTGTGCATTCAACTTACAGAGTTAAACTCGTGTGTTGAAGGGGAAGTCTGGAAACGCTTTCTGTGGAGAGATCTCAAAACAGGCATTTCCAGGCATTTCCAGCACTATTCCCGCATATAACGAAATAGCAGTAAAACTCTGCCTAAAACACAGAAGAAACGTATCCTTCAATCTGCTCTGCTGTGCGTTTGTTCAGCTAAGTGAGTTAAATCTCCCTTTAGATTCAGGAGTTAGAAACACGTTTCTGGTAAGAGCTGCGTTTGGACATTTCTCAGTGAATGGGAGTATATGCTGTAAGGAGAACTGTCTGCTTCTAAAACCAAAACGGAGCTACCTAACAGAACGGTCTTCAATGTGTGCATTCAACTTACAGAGTTAAACTCGTGTGTTGAAGGGGAAGTCTGGAAACGCTTTCTGTGGAGAGATCTCAAAACAGGCATTTCCAGCACTATTCCCGCATATAACGAAATAGCAGTAAAACTCTGCCTAAAACACACAAGAAACGTATCCTTCAATCTGCTCTGCTGTGCGTTTGTTCAGCTAAGTGAGTTAAATCTCCCTTTAGATTCAGGAGTTAGAAACACGTTTCTGGTAAGAGCTGCGTTTGGACATTTCTCAGTGAATGGGAGTATATGCTGTAAGGAGAACTGTCTGCTTCTAAAACCAAAACGGAGCTACCTAACAGAACGGTCTTCAATGTGTGCATTCAACTTACAGAGTTAAACTCGTGTGTTGAAGGGGAAGTCTGGAAACGCTTTCTGTGGAGAGATCTCAAAACAGGCATTTCCAGCACTATTCCCGCATATAACGAAATAGCAGTAAAACTCTGCCTAAAACACAGAAGAAACGTATCCTTCAATCTGCTCTGCTGTGCGTTTGTTCAGCTAAGTGAGTTAAATCTCCCTTTAGATTCAGGAGTTAGAAACACGTTTCTGGTAAGAGCTGCGTTTGGACATTTCTCAGTGAATGGGAGTATATGCTGTAAGGAGAACTGTCTGCTTCTAAAACCAAAACGGAGCTACCTAACAGAACGGTCTTCAATGTGTGCATTCAACTTACAGAGTTAAACTCGTGTGTTGAAGGGGAAGTCTGGAAACGCTTTCTGTGGAGAGATCTCAAAACAGGCATTTCCAGCACTATTCCCGCATATAACGAAATAGCAGTAAAACTCTGCCTAAAACACAGAAGAAACGTATCCTTCAATCTGCTCTGCTGTGCGTTTGTTCAGCTAAGTGAGTTAAATCTCCCTTTAGATTCAGGAGTTAGAAACACGTTTCTGGTAAGAGCTGCGTTTGGACATTTCTCAGTGAATGGGAGTATATGCTGTAAGGAGAACTGTCTGCTTCTAAAACCAAAACGGAGCTACCTAACAGAACGGTCTTCAATGTGTGCATTCAACTTACAGAGTTAAACTCGTGTGTTGAAGGGGAAGTCTGGAAACGCTTTCTGTGGAGAGATCTCGAAACAGGCATTTCCAGCACTATTCCCGCATATAACGAAATAGCAGTAAAACTCTGCCTAAAACACAGAAGAAACGTATCCTTCAATCTGCTCTGCTGTGCGTTTGTTCAGCTAAGTGAGTTAAATCTCCCTTTAGATTCAGGAGTTAGAAACACGTTTCTGGTAAGAGCTGCGTTTGGACATTTCTCAGTGAATGGGAGTATATGCTGTAAGGAGAACTGTCTGCTTCTAAAACCAAAACGGAGCTACCTAACAGAACGGTCTTCAATGTGTGCATTCAACTTACAGAGTTAAACTCGTGTGTTGAAGGGGAAGTCTGGAAACGCTTTCTGTGGAGAGATCTCAAAACAGGCATTTCCAGGCATTTCCAGCACTATTCCCGCATATAACGAAATAGCAGTAAAACTCTGCCTAAAACACAGAAGAAACGTATCCTTCAATCTGCTCTGCTGTGCGTTTGTTCAGCTAAGTGAGTTAAATCTCCCTTTAGATTCAGGAGTTAGAAACACGTTTCTGGTAAGAGCTGCGTTTGGACATTTCTCAGTGAATGGGAGTATATGCTGTAAGGAGAACTGTCTGCTTCTAAAACCAAAACGGAGCTACCTAACAGAACGGTCTTCAATGTGTGCATTCAACTTACAGAGTTAAACTCGTGTGTTGAAGGGGAAGTCTGGAAACGCTTTCTGTGGAGAGATCTCAAAACAGGCATTTCCAGCACTATTCCCGCATATAACGAAATAGCAGTAAAACTCTGCCTAAAACACAGAAGAAACGTATCCTTCAATCTGCTCTGCTGTGCGTTTGTTCAGCTAAGTGAGTTAAATCTCCCTTTAGATTCAGGAGTTAGAAACACGTTTCTGGTAAGAGCTGCGTTTGGACATTTCTCAGTGAATGGGAGTATATGCTGTAAGGAGAACTGTCTGCTTCTAAAACCAAAACGGAGCTACCTAACAGAACGGTCTTCAATGTGTGCATTCAACTTACAGAGTTAAACTCGTGTGTTGAAGGGGAAGTCTGGAAACGCTTTCTGTGGAGAGATCTCAAAACAGGCATTTCCAGGCATTTCCAGCACTATTCCCGCATATAACGAAATAGCAGTAAAACTCTGCCTAAAACACAGAAGAAACGTATCCTTCAATCTGCTCTGCTGTGCGTTTGTTCAGCTAAGTGAGTTAAATCTCCCTTTAGATTCAGGAGTTAGAAACACGTTTCTGGTAAGAGCTGCGTTTGGACATTTCTCAGTGAATGGGAGTATATGCTGTAAGGAGAACTGTCTGCTTCTAAAACCAAAACGGAGCTACCTAACAGAACGGTCTTCAATGTGTGCATTCAACTTACAGAGTTAAACTCGTGTGTTGAAGGGGAAGTCTGGAAACGCTTTCTGTGGAGAGATCTCAAAACAGGCATTTCCAGCACTATTCCCGCATATAACGAAATAGCAGTAAAACTCTGCCTAAAACACAGAAGAAACGTATCCTTCAATCTGCTCTGCTGTGCGTTTGTTCAGCTAAGTGAGTTAAATCTCCCTTTAGATTCAGGAGTTAGAAACACGTTTCTGGTAAGAGCTGCGTTTGGACATTTCTCAGTGAATGGGAGTATATGCTGTAAGGAGAACTGTCTGCTTCTAAAACCAAAACGGAGCTACCTAACAGAACGGTCTTCAATGTGTGCATTCAACTTACAGAGTTAAACTCGTGTGTTGAAGGGGAAGTCTGGAAACGCTTTCTGTGGAGAGATCTCAAAACAGGCATTTCCAGCACTATTCCCGCATATAACGAAATAGCAGTAAAACTCTGCCTAAAACACAGAAGAAACGTATCCTTCAATCTGCTCTGCTGTGCGTTTGTTCAGCTAAGTGAGTTAAATCTCCCTTTAGATTCAGGAGTTAGAAACACGTTTCTGGTAAGAGCTGCGTTTGGACATTTCTCAGTGAATGGGAGTATATGCTGTAAGGAGAACTGTCTGCTTCTAAAACCAAAACGGAGCTACCTAACAGAACGGTCTTCAATGTGTGCATTCAACTTACAGAGTTAAACTCGTGTGTTGAAGGGGAAGTCTGGAAACGCTTTCTGTGGAGAGATCTCAAAACAGGCATTTCCAGCACTATTCCCGCATATAACGAAATAGCAGTAAAACTCTGCCTAAAACACAGAAGAAACGTATCCTTCAATCTGCTCTGCTGTGCGTTTGTTCAGCTAAGTGAGTTAAATCTCCCTTTAGATTCAGGAGTTAGAAACACGTTTCTGGTAAGAGCTGCGTTTGGACATTTCTCAGTGAATGGGAGTATATGCTGTAAGGAGAACTGTCTGCTTCTAAAACCAAAACGGAGCTACCTAACAGAACGGTCTTCAATGTGTGCATTCAACTTACAGAGTTAAACTCGTGTGTTGAAGGGGAAGTCTGGAAACGCTTTCTGTGGAGAGATCTCGAAACAGGCATTTCCAGCACTATTCCCGCATATAACGAAATAGCAGTAAAACTCTGCCTAAAACACAGAAGAAACGTATCCTTCAATCTGCTCTGCTGTGCGTTTGTTCAGCTAAGTGAGTTAAATCTCCCTTTAGATTCAGGAGTTAGAAACACGTTTCTGGTAAGAGCTGCGTTTGGACATTTCTCAGTGAATGGGAGTATATGCTGTAAGGAGAACTGTCTGCTTCTAAAACCAAAACGGAGCTACCTAACAGAACGGTCTTCAATGTGTGCATTCAACTTACAGAGTTAAACTCGTGTGTTGAAGGGGAAGTCTGGAAACGCTTTCTGTGGAGAGATCTCAAAACAGGCATTTCCAGGCATTTCCAGCACTATTCCCGCATATAACGAAATAGCAGTAAAACTCTGCCTAAAACACAGAAGAAACGTATCCTTCAATCTGCTCTGCTGTGCGTTTGTTCAGCTAAGTGAGTTAAATCTCCCTTTAGATTCAGGAGTTAGAAACACGTTTCTGGTAAGAGCTGCGTTTGGACATTTCTCAGTGAATGGGAGTATATGCTGTAAGGAGAACTGTCTGCTTCTAAAACCAAAACGGAGCTACCTAACAGAACGGTCTTCAATGTGTGCATTCAACTTACAGAGTTAAACTCGTGTGTTGAAGGGGAAGTCTGGAAACGCTTTCTGTGGAGAGATCTCAAAACAGGCATTTCCAGGCATTTCCAGCACTATTCCCGCATATAACGAAATAGCAGTAAAACTCTGCCTAAAACACAGAAGAAACGTATCCTTCAATCTGCTCTGCTGTGCGTTTGTTCAGCTAAGTGAGTTAAATCTCCCTTTAGATTCAGGAGTTAGAAACACGTTTCTGGTAAGAGCTGCGTTTGGACATTTCTCAGTGAATGGGAGTATATGCTGTAAGGAGAACTGTCTGCTTCTAAAACCAAAACGGAGCTACCTAACAGAACGGTCTTCAATGTGTGCATTCAACTTACAGAGTTAAACTCGTGTGTTGAAGGGGAAGTCTGGAAACGCTTTCTGTGGAGAGATCTCAAAACAGGCATTTCCAGGCATTTCCAGCACTATTCCCGCATATAACGAAATAGCAGTAAAACTCTGCCTAAAACACAGAAGAAACGTATCCTTCAATCTGCTCTGCTGTGCGTTTGTTCAGCTAAGTGAATTAAATCTCCCTTTAGATTCAGGAGTTAGAAACACGTTTCTGGTAAGAGCTGCGTTTGGACATTTCTCAGTGAATGGGAATATATGCTGTAAGGAGAACTGTCTGCTTCTAAAACCAAAACGGAGCTACCTAACAGAACGGTCTTCAATGTGTGCATTCAACTTACAGAGTTAAACTCGTGTGTTGAAGGGGAAGTCTGGAAACGCTTTCTGTGGAGAGATCTCAAAACAGGCATTTCCAGCACTATTCCCGCATATAACGAAATAGCAGTAAAACTCTGCCTAAAACACAGAAGAAACGTATCCTTCAATCTGCTCTGCTGTGCGTTTGTTCAGCTAAGTGAGTTAAATCTCCCTTTAGATTCAGGAGTTAGAAACACGTTTCTGGTAAGAGCTGCGTTTGGACATTTCTCAGTGAATGGGAGTATATGCTGTAAGGAGAACTGTCTGCTTCTAAAACCAAAACGGAGCTACCTAACAGAACGGTCTTCAATGTGTGCATTCAACTTACAGAGTTAAACTCGTGTGTTGAAGGGGAAGTCTGGAAACGCTTTCAGTGGAGAGATCTCAAAACAGGCATTTCCAGGCATTTCCAGCACTATTCCCGCATATAACGAAATAGCAGTAAAACTCTGCCTAAAACACAGAAGAAACGTATCCTTCAATCTGCTCTGCTGTGCGTTTGTTCAGCTAAGTGAGTTAAATCTCCCTTTAGATTCAGGAGTTAGAAACACGTTTCTGGTAAGAGCTGCGTTTGGACATTTCTCAGTGAATGGGAGTATATGCTGTAAGGAGAACTGTCTGCTTCTAAAACCAAAACGGAGCTACCTAACAGAACGGTCTTCAATGTGTGCATTCAACTTACAGAGTTAAACTCGTGTGTTGAAGGGGAAGTCTGGAAACGCTTTCTGTGGAGAGATCTCAAAACAGGCATTTCCAGGCATTTCCAGCACTATTCCCGCATATAACGAAATAGCAGTAAAACTCTGCCTAAAACACAGAAGAAACGTATCCTTCAATCTGCTCTGCTGTGCGTTTGTTCAGCTAAGTGAGTTAAATCTCCCTTTAGATTCAGGAGTTAGAAACACGTTTCTGGTAAGAGCTGCGTTTGGACATTTCTCAGTGAATGGGAGTATATGCTGTAAGGAGAACTGTCTGCTTCTAAAACCAAAACGGAGCTACCTAACAGAACGGTCTTCAATGTGTGCATTCAACTTACAGAGTTAAACTCGTGTGTTGAAGGGGAAGTCTGGAAACGCTTTCTGTGGAGAGATCTCAAAACAGGCATTTCCAGCACTATTCCCGCATATAACGAAATAGCAGTAAAACTCTGCCTAAAACACAGAAGAAACGTATCCTTCAATCTGCTCTGCTGTGCGTTTGTTCAGCTAAGTGAGTTAAATCTCCCTTTAGATTCAGGAGTTAGAAACACGTTTCTGGTAAGAGCTGCGTTTGGACATTTCTCAGTGAATGGGAGTATATGCTGTAAGGAGAACTGTCTGCTTCTAAAACCAAAACGGAGATACCTAACAGAACGGTCTTCAATGTGTGCATTCAACTTACAGAGTTAAACTCGTGTGTTGAAGGGGAAGTCTGGAAACGCTTTCTGTGGAGAGATCTCAAAACAGGCATTTCCAGCACTATTCCCGCATATAACGAAATAGCAGTAAAACTCTGCCTAAAACACAGAAGAAACGTATCCTTCAATCTGCTCTGCTGTGCGTTTGTTCAGCTAAGTGAGTTAAATCTCCCTTTAGATTCAGGAGTTAGAAACACGTTTCTGGTAAGAGCTGCGTTTGGACATTTCTCAGTGAATGGGAGTATATGCTGTAAGGAGAACTGTCTGCTTCTAAAACCAAAACGGAGCTACCTAACAGAACGGTCTTCAATGTGTGCATTCAACTTACAGAGTTAAACTCGTGTGTTGAAGGGGAAGTCTGGAAACGCTTTCTGTGGAGAGATCTCAAAACAGGCATTTCCAGGCATTTCCAGCACTATTCCCGCATATAACGAAATAGCAGTAAAACTCTGCCTAAAACACAGAAGAAACGTATCCTTCAATCTGCTCTGCTGTGCGTTTGTTCAGCTAAGTGAGTTAAATCTCCCTTTAGATTCAGGAGTTAGAAACACGTTTCTGGTAAGAGCTGCGTTTGGACATTTCTCAGTGAATGGGAGTATATGCTGTAAGGAGAACTGTCTGCTTCTAAAACCAAAACGGAGCTACCTAACAGAACGGTCTTCAATGTGTGCATTCAACTTACAGAGTTAAACTCGTGTGTTGAAGGGGAAGTCTGGAAACGCTTTCTGTGGAGAGATCTCGAAACAGGCATTTCCAGCACTATTCCCGCATATAACGAAATAGCAGTAAAACTCTGCCTAAAACACAGAAGAAACGTATCCTTCAATCTGCTCTGCTGTGCGTTTGTTCAGCTAAGTGAGTTAAATCTCCCTTTAGATTCAGGAGTTAGAAACACGTTTCTGGTAAGAGCTGCGTTTGGACATTTCTCAGTGAATGGGAGTATATGCTGTAAGGAGAACTGTCTGCTTCTAAAACCAAAACGGAGCTACCTAACAGAACGGTCTTCAATGTGTGCATTCAACTTACAGAGTTAAACTCGTGTGTTGAAGGGGAAGTCTGGAAACGCTTTCTGTGGAGAGATCTCAAAACAGGCATTTCCAGGCATTTCCAGCACTATTCCCGCATATAACGAAATAGCAGTAAAACTCTGCCTAAAACACAGAAGAAACGTATCCTTCAATCTGCTCTGCTGTGCGTTTGTTCAGCTAAGTGAGTTAAATCTCCCTTTAGATTCAGGAGTTAGAAACACGTTTCTGGTAAGAGCTGCGTTTGGACATTTCTCAGTGAATGGGAGTATATGCTGTAAGGAGAACTGTCTGCTTCTAAAACCAAAACGGAGCTACCTAACAGAACGGTCTTCAATGTGTGCATTCAACTTACAGAGTTAAACTCGTGTGTTGAAGGGGAAGTCTGGAAACGCTTTCTGTGGAGAGATCTCAAAACAGGCATTTCCAGGCATTTCCAGCACTATTCCCGCATATAACGAAATAGCAGTAAAACTCTGCCTAAAACACAGAAGAAACGTATCCTTCAATCTGCTCTGCTGTGCGTTTGTTCAGCTAAGTGAGTTAAATCTCCCTTTAGATTCAGGAGTTAGAAACACGTTTCTGGTAAGAGCTGCGTTTGGACATTTCTCAGTGAATGGGAGTATATGCTGTAAGGAGAACTGTCTGCTTCTAAAACCAAAACGGAGCTACCTAACAGAACGGTCTTCAATGTGTGCATTCAACTTACAGAGTTAAACTCGTGTGTTGAAGGGGAAGTCTGGAAACGCTTTCTGTGGAGAGATCTCAAAACAGGCATTTCCAGCACTATTCCCGCATATAACGAAATAGCAGTAAAACTCTGCCTAAAACACAGAAGAAACGTATCCTTCAATCTGCTCTGCTGTGCGTTTGTTCAGCTAAGTGAGTTAAATCTCCCTTTAGATTCAGGAGTTAGAAACACGTTTCTGGTAAGAGCTGCGTTTGGACATTTCTCAGTGAATGGGAGTATATGCTGTAAGGAGAACTGTCTGCTTCTAAAACCAAAACGGAGCTACCTAACAGAACGGTCTTCAATGTGTGCATTCAACTTACAGAGTTAAACTCGTGTGTTGAAGGGGAAGTCTGGAAACGCTTTCTGTGGAGAGATCTCGAAACAGGCATTTCCAGCACTATTCCCGCATATAACGAAATAGCAGTAAAACTCTGCCTAAAACACAGAAGAAACGTATCCTTCAATCTGCTCTGCTGTGCGTTTGTTCAGCTAAGTGAGTTAAATCTCCCTTTAGATTCAGGAGTTAGAAACACGTTTCTGGTAAGAGCTGCGTTTGGACATTTCTCAGTGAATGGGAGTATATGCTGTAAGGAGAACTGTCTGCTTCTAAAACCAAAACGGAGCTACCTAACAGAACGGTCTTCAATGTGTGCATTCAACTTACAGAGTTAAACTCGTGTGTTGAAGGGGAAGTCTGGAAACGCTTTCTGTGGAGAGATCTCAAAACAGGCATTTCCAGGCATTTCCAGCACTATTCCCGCATATAACGAAATAGCAGTAAAACTCTGCCTAAAACACAGAAGAAACGTATCCTTCAATCTGCTCTGCTGTGCGTTTGTTCAGCTAAGTGAATTAAATCTCCCTTTAGATTCAGGAGTTAGAAACACGTTTCTGGTAAGAGCTGCGTTTGGACATTTCTCAGTGAATGGGAATATATGCTGTAAGGAGAACTGTCTGCTTCTAAAACCAAAACGGAGCTACCTAACAGAACGGTCTTCAATGTGTGCATTCAACTTACAGAGTTAAACTCGTGTGTTGAAGGGGAAGTCTGGAAACGCTTTCTGTGGAGAGATCTCAAAACAGGCATTTCCAGCACTATTCCCGCATATAACGAAATAGCAGTAAAACTCTGCCTAAAACACAGAAGAAACGTATCCTTCAATCTGCTCTGCTGTGCGTTTGTTCAGCTAAGTGAGTTAAATCTCCCTTTAGATTCAGGAGTTAGAAACACGTTTCTGGTAAGAGCTGCGTTTGGACATTTCTCAGTGAATGGGAGTATATGCTTTAAGGAGAACTGTCTGCTTCTAAAACCAAAACGGAGCTACCTAACAGAACGGTCTTCAATGTGTGCATTCAACTTACAGAGTTAAACTCGTGTGTTGAAGGGGAAGTCTGGAAACGCTTTCTGTGGAGAGATCTCAAAACAGGCATTTCCAGGCATTTCCAGCACTATTCCCGCATATAACGAAATAGCAGTAAAACTCTGCCTAAAACACAGAAGAAACGTATCCTTCAATCTGCTCTGCTGTGCGTTTGTTCAGCTAAGTGAGTTAAATCTCCCTTTAGATTCAGGAGTTAGAAACACGTTTCTGGTAAGAGCTGCGTTTGGACATTTCTCAGTGAATGGGAGTATATGCTGTAAGGAGAACTGTCTGCTTCTAAAACCAAAACGGAGCTACCTAACAGAACGGTCTTCAATGTGTGCATTCAACTTACAGAGTTAAACTCGTGTGTTGAAGGGGAAGTCTGGAAACGCTTTCTGTGGAGAGATCTCAAAACAGGCATTTCCAGGCATTTCCAGCACTATTCCCGCATATAACGAAATAGCAGTAAAACTCTGCCTAAAACACAGAAGAAACGTATCCTTCAATCTGCTCTGCTGTGCGTTTGTTCAGCTAAGTGAATTAAATCTCCCTTTAGATTCAGGAGTTAGAAACACGTTTCTGGTAAGAGCTGCGTTTGGACATTTCTCAGTGAATGGGAATATATGCTGTAAGGAGAACTGTCTGCTTCTAAAACCAAAACGGAGCTACCTAACAGAACGGTCTTCAATGTGTGCATTCAACTTACAGAGTTAAACTCGTGTGTTGAAGGGGAAGTCTGGAAACGCTTTCTGTGGAGAGATCTCAAAACAGGCATTTCCAGCACTATTCCCGCATATAACGAAATAGCAGTAAAACTCTGCCTAAAACACAGAAGAAACGTATCCTTCAATCTGCTCTGCTGTGCGTTTGTTCAGCTAAGTGAGTTAAATCTCCCTTTAGATTCAGGAGTTAGAAACACGTTTCTGGTAAGAGCTGCGTTTGGACATTTCTCAGTGAATGGGAGTATATGCTGTAAGGAGAACTGTCTGCTTCTAAAACCAAAACGGAGCTACCTAACAGAACGGTCTTCAATGTGTGCATTCAACTTACAGAGTTAAACTCGTGTGTTGAAGGGGAAGTCTGGAAACGCTTTCTGTGGAGAGATCTCAAAACAGGCATTTCCAGGCATTTCCAGCACTATTCCCGCATATAACGAAATAGCAGTAAAACTCTGCCTAAAACACAGAAGAAACGTATCCTTCAATCTGCTCTGCTGTGCGTTTGTTCAGCTAAGTGAGTTAAATCTCCCTTTAGATTCAGGAGTTAGAAACACGTTTCTGGTAAGAGCTGCGTTTGGACATTTCTCAGTGAATGGGAGTATATGCTGTAAGGAGAACTGTCTGCTTCTAAAACCAAAACGGAGCTACCTAACAGAACGGTCTTCAATGTGTGCATTCAACTTACAGAGTTAAACTCGTGTGTTGAAGGGGAAGTCTGGAAACGCTTTCTGTGGAGAGATCTCAAAACAGGCATTTCCAGGCATTTCCAGCACTATTCCCGCATATAACGAAATAGCAGTAAAACTCTGCCTAAAACACAGAAGAAACGTATCCTTCAATCTGCTCTGCTGTGCGTTTGTTCAGCTAAGTGAGTTAAATCTCCCTTTAGATTCAGGAGTTAGAAACACGTTTCTGGTAAGAGCTGCGTTTGGACATTTCTCAGTGAATGGGAGTATATGCTGTAAGGAGAACTGTCTGCTTCTAAAACCAAAACGGAGCTACCTAACAGAACGGTCTTCAATGTGTGCATTCAACTTACAGAGTTAAACTCGTGTGTTGAAGGGGAAGTCTGGAAACGCTTTCTGTGGAGAGATCTCAAAACAGGCATTTCCAGCACTATTCCCGCATATAACGAAATAGTAGTAAAACTCTGCCTAAAACACAGAAGAAACGTATCCTTCAATCTGCTCTGCTGTGCGTTTGTTCAGCTAAGTGAGTTAAATCTCCCTTTAGATTCAGGAGTTAGAAACACGTTTCTGGTAAGAGCTGCGTTTGGACATTTCTCAGTGAATGGGAGTATATGCTGTAAGGAGAACTGTCTGCTTCTAAAACCAAAACGGAGATACCTAACAGAACGGTCTTCAATGTGTGCATTCAACTTACAGAGTTAAACTCGTGTGTTGAAGGGGAAGTCTGGAAACGCTTTCTGTGGAGAGATCTCAAAACAGGCATTTCCAGCACTATTCCCGCATATAACGAAATAGCAGTAAAACTCTGCCTAAAACACAGAAGAAACGTATCCTTCAATCTGCTCTGCTGTGCGTTGGTTCAGCTAAGTGAGTTAAATCTCCCTTTAGATTCAGGAGTTAGAAACACGTTTCTGGTAAGAGCTGCGTTTGGACATTTCTCAGTGAATGGGAGTATATGCTGTAAGGAGAACTGTCTGCTTCTAAAACCAAAACGGAGCTACCTAACAGAACGGTCTTCAATGTGTGCATTCAACTTACAGAGTTAAACTCGTGTGTTGAAGGGGAAGTCTGGAAACGCTTTCTGTGGAGAGATCTCAAAACAGGCATTTCCAGGCATTTCCAGCACTATTCCCGCATATAACGAAATAGCAGTAAAACTCTGCCTAAAACACAGAAGAAACGTATCCTTCAATCTGCTCTGCTGTGCGTTGGTTCAGCTAAGTGAGTTAAATCTCCCTTTAGATTCAGGAGTTAGAAACACGTTTCTGGTAAGAGCTGCGTTTGGACATTTCTCAGTGAATGGGAGTATATGCTGTAAGGAGAACTGTCTGCTTCTAAAACCAAAACGGAGCTACCTAACAGAACGGTCTTCAATGTGTGCATTCAACTTACAGAGTTAAACTCGTGTGTTGAAGGGGAAGTCTGGAAACGCTTTCTGTGGAGAGATCTCAAAACAGGCATTTCCAGCACTATTCCCGCATATAACGAAATAGCAGTAAAACTCTGCCTAAAACACAGAAGAAACGTATCCTTCAATCTGCTCTGCTGTGCGTTTGTTCAGCTAAGTGAGTTAAATCTCCCTTTAGATTCAGGAGTTAGAAACACGTTTCTGGTAAGAGCTGCGTTTGGACATTTCTCAGTGAATGGGAGTATATGCTGTAAGGAGAACTGTCTGCTTCTAAAACCAAAACGGAGCTACCTAACAGAACGGTCTTCAATGTGTGCATTCAACTTACAGAGTTAAACTCGTGTGTTGAAGGGGAAGTCTGGAAACGCTTTCTGTGGAGAGATCTCAAAACAGGCATTTCCAGGCATTTCCAGCACTATTCCCGCATATAACGAAATAGCAGTAAAACTCTGCCTAAAACACAGAAGAAACGTATCCTTCAATCTGCTCTGCTGTGCGTTTGTTCAGCTAAGTGAGTTAAATCTCCCTTTAGATTCAGGAGTTAGAAACACGTTTCTGGTAAGAGCTGCGTTTGGACATTTCTCAGTGAATGGGAGTATATGCTGTAAGGAGAACTGTCTGCTTCTAAAACCAAAACGGAGCTACCTAACAGAACGGTCTTCAATGTGTGCATTCAACTTACAGAGTTAAACTCGTGTGTTGAAGGGGAAGTCTGGAAACGCTTTCTGTGGAGAGATCTCAAAACAGGCATTTCCAGCACTATTCCCGCATATAACGAAATAGCAGTAAAACTCTGCCTAAAACACAGAAGAAACGTATCCTTCAATCTGCTCTGCTGTGCGTTTGTTCAGCTAAGTGAGTTAAATCTCCCTTTAGATTCAGGAGTTAGAAACACGTTTCTGGTAAGAGCTGCGTTTGGACATTTCTCAGTGAATGGGAGTATATGCTGTAAGGAGAACTGTCTGCTTCTAAAACCAAAACGGAGCTACCTAACAGAACGGTCTTCAATGTGTGCATTCAACTTACAGAGTTAAACTCGTGTGTTGAAGGGGAAGTCTGGAAACGCTTTCTGTGGAGAGATCTCAAAACAGGCATTTCCAGCACTATTCCCGAATATAACGAAATAGCAGTAAAACTCTGCCTAAAACACAGAAGAAACGTATCCTTCAATCTGCTCTGCTGTGCGTTTGTTCAGCTAAGTGAGTTAAATCTCCCTTTAGATTCAGGAGTTAGAAACACGTTTCTGGTAAGAGCTGCGTTTGGACATTTCTCAGTGAATGGGAGTATATGCTGTAAGGAGAACTGTCTGCTTCTAAAACCAAAACGGAGCTACCTAACAGAACGGTCTTCAATGTGTGCATTCAACTTACAGAGTTAAACTCGTGTGTTGAAGGGGAAGTCTGGAAACGCTTTCTGTGGAGAGATCTCAAAACAGGCATTTCCAGGCATTTCCAGCACTATTCCCGCATATAACGAAATAGCAGTAAAACTCTGCCTAAAACACAGAAGAAACGTATCCTTCAATCTGCTCTGCTGTGCGTTTGTTCAGCTAAGTGAGTTAAATCTCCCTTTAGATTCAGGAGTTAGAAACACGTTTCTGGTAAGAGCTGCGTTTGGACATTTCTCAGTGAATGGGAGTATATGCTGTAAGGAGAACTGTCTGCTTCTAAAACCAAAACGGAGCTACCTAACAGAACGGTCTTCAATGTGTGCATTCAACTTACAGATTTAAACTCGTGTGTTGAAGGGGAAGTCTGGAAACGCTTTCTGTGGAGAGATCTCGAAACAGGCATTTCCAGCACTATTCCCGCATATAACAAAATACGAGTAAAACTCTGCCTAAAACAAAGAAGAAACGTATCCTTCAATCTGCTCTGCTGTGCGTTTGTTCAGCTAAGTGAGTTAAATCTCCCTTTAGATTCAGGAGTTAGAAACACGTTTCTGGTAAGAGCTGCGTTTGGAGATTTCTCAGTGAATGGGAGTATATGCTGTAAGGAGAACTGTCTGCTTCTAAAACCAAAACGGAGCTACCTAACAGAACGGTCTTCAATGTGTGCATTCAACTTACAGAGTTAAACTCGTGTGTTGAAGGGGAAGTCTGGAAACGCTTTCTGTGGAGAGATCTCAAAACAGGCATTTCCAGCACTATTCCCGCATATAACGAAATAGCAGTAAAACTCTGCCTAAAACACAGAAGAAACGTATCCTTCAATCTGCTCTGCTGTGCGTTTGTTCAGCTAAGTGAGTTAAATCTCCCTTTAGATTCAGGAGTTAGAAACACGTTTCTGGTAAGAGCTCCGTTTGGACATTTCTCAGTGAATGGGAGTATATGCTGTAAGGAGAACTGTCTGCTTCTAAAACCAAAACGGAGCTACCTAACAGAACGGTCTTCAATGTGTGCATTCAACTTACAGAGTTAAACTCGTGTGTTGAAGGGGAAGTCTGGAAACGCTTTCTGTGGAGAGATCTCAAAACAGGCATTTCCAGCACTATTCCCGCATATAACGAAATAGCAGTAAAACTCTGCCTAAAACACAGAAGAAACGTATCCTTCAATCTGCTCTGCTGTGCGTTTGTTCAGCTAAGTGAGTTAAATCTCCCTTTAGATTCAGGAGTTAGAAACACGTTTCTGGTAAGAGCTGCGTTTGGACATTTCTCAGTGAATGGGAGTATATGCTGTAAGGAGAACTGTCTGCTTCTAAAACCAAAACGGAGCTACCTAACAGAACGGTCTTCAATGTGTGCATTCAACTTACAGAGTTAAACTCGTGTGTTGAAGGGGAAGTCTGGAAACGCTTTCTGTGGAGAGATCTCAAAACAGGCATTTCCAGCACTATTCCCGCATATAACGAAATAGCAGTAAAACTCTGCCTAAAACACAGAAGAAACGTATCCTTCAATCTGCTCTGCTGTGCGTTGGTTCAGCTAAGTGAGTTAAATCTCCCTTTAGATTCAGGAGTTAGAAACACGTTTCTGGTAAGAGCTGCGTTTGGACATTTCTCAGTGAATGGGAGTATATGCTGTAAGGAGAACTGTCTGCTTCTAAAACCAAAACGGAGCTACCTAACAGAACGGTCTTCAATGTGTGCATTCAACTTACAGAGTTAAACTCGTGTGTTGAAGGGGAAGTCTGGAAACGCTTTCTGTGGAGAGATCTCAAAACAGGCATTTCCAGCACTATTCCCGCATATAACGAAATAGCAGTAAAACTCTGCCTAAAACACAGAAGAAACGTATCCTTCAATCTGCTCTGCTGTGCGTTTGTTCAGCTAAGTGAGTTAAATCTCCCTTTAGATTCAGGAGTTAGAAACAGGTTTCTGGTAAGAGCTGCGTTTGGACATTTCTCAGTGAATGGGAGTATATGCTGTAAGGAGAACTGTCTGCTTCTAAAACCAAAACGGAGCTACCTAAAAGAACGGTCTTCAATGTGTGCATTCAACTTACAGAGTTAAACTCGTGTGTTGAAGGGGAAGTCTGGAAACGCTTTCTGTGGAGAGATCTCGAAACAGGCATTTCCAGCACTATTCCCGCATATAACGAAATACCAGTAAAACTCTGCCTAAAACACAGAAGAAACGTATCCTTCAATCTGCTCTGCTGTGCGTTTGTTCAGCTAAGTGAGTTAAATCTCCCTTTAGATTCAGGAGTTAGAAACACGTTTCTGGTAAGAGCTGCGTTTGGACATTTCTCAGTGAATGGGAGTATATGCTGTAAGGAGAACTGTCTGCTTCTAAAACCAAAACGGAGCTACCTAACAGAACGGTCTTCAATGTGTGCATTCAACTTACAGAGTTAAACTCGTGTGTTGAAGGGGAAGTCTGGAAACGCTTTCTGTGGAGAGATCTCAAAACAGGCATTTCCAGCACTATTCCCGCATATAACGAAATAGCAGTAAAACTCTGCCTAAAACACAGAAGAAACGTATCCTTCAATCTGCTCTGCTGTGCGTTTGTTCAGCTAAGTGAGTTAAATCTCCCTTTAGATTCAGGAGTTAGAAACACGTTTCTGGTAAGAGCTGCGTTTGGACATTTCTCAGTGAATGGGAGTATATGCTGTAAGGAGAACTGTCTGCTTCTAAAACCAAAACGGAGCTACCTAACAGAACGGTCTTCAATGTGTGCATTCAACTTACAGAGTTAAACTCGTGTGTTGAAGGGGAAGTCTGGAAACGCTTTCTGTGGAGAGATCTCAAAACAGGCATTTCCAGCACTAATCCCGCATATAACGAAATAGCAGTAAAACTCTGCCTAAAACACAGAAGAAACGTATCCTTCAATCTGCTCTGCTGTGCGTTGGTTCAGCTAAGTGAGTTAAATCTCCCTTTAGATTCAGGAGTTAGAAACACGTTTCTGGTAAGAGCTGCGTTTGGACATTTCTCAGTGAATGGGAGTATATGCTGTAAGGAGAACTGTCTGCTTCTAAAACCAAAACGGAGCTACCTAACAGAACGGTCTTCAATGTGTGCATTCAACTTACAGAGTTAAACTCGTGTGTTGAAGGGGAAGTCTGGAAACGCTTTCTGTGGAGAGATCTCAAAACAGGCATTTCCAGCACTATTCCCGCATATAACGAAATAGCAGTAAAACTCTGCCTAAAACACAGAAGAAACGTATCCTTCAATCTGCTCTGCTGTGCGTTTGTTCAGCTAAGTGAGTTAAATCTCCCTTTAGATTCAGGAGTTAGAAACACGTTTCTGGTAAGAGCTGCGTTTGGACATTTCTCAGTGAATGGGAGTATATGCTGTAAGGAGAACTGTCTGCTTCTAAAACCAAAACGGAGCTACCTAACAGAACGGTCTTCAATGTGTGCATTCAACTTACAGAGTTAAACTCGTGTGTTGAAGGGGAAGTCTGGAAACGCTTTCTGTGGAGAGATCTCAAAACAGGCATTTCCAGGCATTTCCAGCACTATTCCCGCATATAACGAAATAGCAGTAAAACTCTGCCTAAAACACAGAAGAAACGTATCCTTCAATCTGCTCTGCTGTGCGTTTGTTCAGCTAAGTGAGTTAAATCTCCCTTTAGATTCAGGAGTTAGAAACACGTTTCTGGTAAGAGCTGCGTTTGGACATTTCTCAGTGAATGGGAGTATATGCTGTAAGGAGAACTGTCTGCTTCTAAAACCAAAACGGAGCTACCTAACAGAACGGTCTTCAATGTGTGCATTCAACTTACAGAGTTAAACTCGTGTGTTGAAGGGGAAGTCTGGAAACGCTTTCTGTGGAGAGATCTCAAAACAGGCATTTCCAGGCATTTCCAGCACTATTCCCGCATATAACGAAATAGCAGTAAAACTCTGCCTAAAACACAGAAGAAACGTATCCTTCAATCTGCTCTGCTGTGCGTTTGTTCAGCTAAGTGAGTTAAATCTCCCTTTAGATTCAGGAGTTAGAAACACGTTTCTGGTAAGAGCTGCGTTTGGACATTTCTCAGTGAATGGGAGTATATGCTGTAAGGAGAACTGTCTGCTTCTAAAACCAAAACGGAGCTACCTAACAGAACGGTCTTCAATGTGTGCATTCAACTTACAGAGTTAAACTCGTGTGTTGAAGGGGAAGTCTGGAAACGCTTTCTGTGGAGAGATCTCAAAACAGGCATTTCCAGCACTATTCCCGCATATAACGAAATAGCAGTAAAACTCTGCCTAAAACACAGAAGAAACGTATCCTTCAATCTGCTCTGCTGTGCGTTGGTTCAGCTAAGTGAGTTAAATCTCCCTTTAGATTCAGGAGTTAGAAACACGTTTCTGGTAAGAGCTGCGTTTGGACATTTCTCAGTGAATGGGAGTATATGCTGTAAGGAGAACTGTCTGCTTCTAAAACCAAAACGGAGCTACCTAACAGAACGGTCTTCAATGTGTGCATTCAACTTACAGAGTTAAACTCGTGTGTTGAAGGGGAAGTCTGGAAACGCTTTCTGTGGAGAGATCTCAAAACAGGCATTTCCAGCACTATTCCCGCATATAACGAAATAGCAGTAAAACTCTGCCTAAAACACAGAAGAAACGTATCCTTCAATCTGCTCTGCTGTGCGTTTGTTCAGCTAAGTGAGTTAAATCTCCCTTTAGATTCAGGAGTTAGAAACAGGTTTCTGGTAAGAGCTGCGTTTGGACATTTCTCAGTGAATGGGAGTATATGCTGTAAGGAGAACTGTCTGCTTCTAAAACCAAAACGGAGCTACCTAAAAGAACGGTCTTCAATGTGTGCATTCAACTTACAGAGTTAAACTCGTGTGTTGAAGGGGAAGTCTGGAAACGCTTTCTGTGGAGAGATCTCGAAACAGGCATTTCCAGCACTATTCCCGCATATAACGAAATACCAGTAAAACTCTGCCTAAAACACAGAAGAAACGTATCCTTCAATCTGCTCTGCTGTGCGTTTGTTCAGCTAAGTGAGTTAAATCTCCCTTTAGATTCAGGAGTTAGAAACACGTTTCTGGTAAGAGCTGCGTTTGGACATTTCTCAGTGAATGGGAGTATATGCTGTAAGGAGAACTGTCTGCTTCTAAAACCAAAACGGAGCTACCTAACAGAACGGTCTTCAATGTGTGCATTCAACTTACAGAGTTAAACTCGTGTGTTGAAGGGGAAGTCTGGAAACGCTTTCTGTGGAGAGATCTCAAAACAGGCATTTCCAGCACTATTCCCGCATATAACGAAATAGCAGTAAAACTCTGCCTAAAACACAGAAGAAACGTATCCTTCAATCTGCTCTGCTGTGCGTTTGTTCAGCTAAGTGAGTTAAATCTCCCTTTAGATTCAGGAGTTAGAAACACGTTTCTGGTAAGAGCTGCGTTTGGACATTTCTCAGTGAATGGGAGTATATGCTGTAAGGAGAACTGTCTGCTTCTAAAACCAAAACGGAGCTACCTAACAGAACGGTCTTCAATGTGTGCATTCAACTTACAGAGTTAAACTCGTGTGTTGAAGGGGAAGTCTGGAAACGCTTTCTGTGGAGAGATCTCAAAACAGGCATTTCCAGCACTAATCCCGCATATAACGAAATAGCAGTAAAACTCTGCCTAAAACACAGAAGAAACGTATCCTTCAATCTGCTCTGCTGTGCGTTGGTTCAGCTAAGTGAGTTAAATCTCCCTTTAGATTCAGGAGTTAGAAACACGTTTCTGGTAAGAGCTGCGTTTGGACATTTCTCAGTGAATGGGAGTATATGCTGTAAGGAGAACTGTCTGCTTCTAAAACCAAAACGGAGCTACCTAACAGAACGGTCTTCAATGTGTGCATTCAACTTACAGAGTTAAACTCGTGTGTTGAAGGGGAAGTCTGGAAACGCTTTCTGTGGAGAGATCTCAAAACAGGCATTTCCAGCACTATTCCCGCATATAACGAAATAGCAGTAAAACTCTGCCTAAAACACAGAAGAAACGTATCCTTCAATCTGCTCTGCTGTGCGTTTGTTCAGCTAAGTGAGTTAAATCTCCCTTTAGATTCAGGAGTTAGAAACACGTTTCTGGTAAGGGCTGCGTTTGGACATTTCTCAGTGAATGGGAGTATATGCTGTAAGGAGAACTGTCTGCTTCTAAAACCAAAACGGAGCTACCTAACAGAACGGTCTTCAATGTGTGCATTCAACTTACAGAGTTAAACTCGTGTGTTGAAGGGGAAGTCTGGAAACGCTTTCTGTGGAGAGATCTCAAAACAGGCATTTCCAGGCATTTCCAGCACTATTCCCGCATATAACGAAATAGCAGTAAAACTCTGCCTAAAACACAGAAGAAACGTATCCTTCAATCTGCTCTGCTGTGCGTTTGTTCAGCTAAGTGAGTTAAATCTCCCTTTAGATTCAGGAGTTAGAAACACGTTTCTGGTAAGAGCTGCGTTTGGACATTTCTCAGTGAATGGGAGTATATGCTGTAAGGAGAACTGTCTGCTTCTAAAACCAAAACGGAGCTACCTAACAGAACGGTCTTCAATGTGTGCATTCAACTTACAGAGTTAAACTCGTGTGTTGAAGGGGAAGTCTGGAAACGCTTTCTGTGGAGAGATCTCAAAACAGGCATTTCCAGGCATTTCCAGCACTATTCCCGCATATAACGAAATAGCAGTAAAACTCTGCCTAAAACACAGAAGAAACGTATCCTTCAATCTGCTCTGCTGTGCGTTTGTTCAGCTAAGTGAGTTAAATCTCCCTTTAGATTCAGGAGTTAGAAACACGTTTCTGGTAAGAGCTGCGTTTGGACATTTCTCAGTGAATGGGAGTATATGCTGTAAGGAGAACTGTCTGCTTCTAAAACCAAAACGGAGCTACCTAACAGAACGGTCTTCAATGTGTGCATTCAACTTACAGAGTTAAACTCGTGTGTTGAAGGGGAAGTCTGGAAACGCTTTCTGTGGAGAGATCTCAAAACAGGCATTTCCAGGCATTTCCAGCACTATTCCCGCATATAACGAAATAGCAGTAAAACTCTGCCTAAAACACAGAAGAAACGTATCCTTCAATCTGCTCTGCTGTGCGTTTGTTCAGCTAAGTGAGTTAAATCTCCCTTTAGATTCAGGAGTTAGAAACACGTTTCTGGTAAGAGCTGCGTTTGGACATTTCTCAGTGAATGGGAGTATATGCTGTAAGGAGAACTGTCTGCTTCTAAAACCAAAACGGAGCTACCTAACAGAACGGTCTTCAATGTGTGCATTCAACTTACAGAGTTAAACTCGTGTGTTGAAGGGGAAGTCTGGAAACGCTTTCTGTGGAGAGATCTCAAAACAGGCATTTCCAGCACTATTCCCGCATATAACGAAATACCAGTAAAACTCTGCCTAAAACACAGAAGAAACGTATCCTTCAATCTGCTCTGCTGTGCGTTTGTTCAGCTAAGTGAGTTAAATCTCCCTTTAGATTCAGGAGTTAGAAACACGTTTCTGGTAAGAGCTGCGTTTGGACATTTCTCAGTGAATGGGAGTATATGCTGTAAGGAGAACTGTCTGCTTCTAAAACCAAAACGGAGCTACCTAACAGAACGGTCTTCAATGTGTGCATTCAACTTACAGAGTTAAACTCGTGTGTTGAAGGGGAAGTCTGGAAACGCTTTCTGTGGAGAGATCTCAAAACAGGCATTTCCAGGCATTTCCAGCACTATTCCCGCATATAACGAAATAGCAGTAAAACTCTGCCTAAAACACAGAAGAAACGTATCCTTCAATCTGCTCTGCTGTGCGTTTGTTCAGCTAAGTGAGTTAAATCTCCCTTTAGATTCAGGAGTTAGAAACACGTTTCTGGTAAGAGCTGCGTTTGGACATTTCTCAGTGAATGGGAGTATATGCTGTAAGGAGAACTGTCTGCTTCTAAAACCAAAACGGAGCTACCTAACAGAACGGTCTTCAATGTGTGCATTCAACTTACAGAGTTAAACTCGTGTGTTGAAGGGGAAGTCTGGAAACGCTTTCTGTGGAGAGATCTCAAAACAGGCATTTCCAGCACTATTCCCGCATATAACGAAATAGCAGTAAAACTCTGCCTAAAACACAGAAGAAACGTATCCTTCAATCTGCTCTGCTGTGCGTTTGTTCAGCTAAGTGAGTTAAATCTCCCTTTAGATTCAGGAGTTAGAAACACGTTTCTGGTAAGAGCTGCGTTTGGACATTTCTCAGTGAATGGGAGTATATGCTGTAAGGAGAACTGTCTGCTTCTAAAACCAAAACGGAGCTACCTAACAGAACGGTCTTCAATGTGTGCATTCAACTTACAGAGTTAAACTCGTGTGTTGAAGGGGAAGTCTGGAAACGCTTTCTGTGGAGAGATCTCAAAACAGGCATTTCCAGCACTATTCCCGCATATAACGAAATAGCAGTAAAACTCTGCCTAAAACACAGAAGAAACGTATCCTTCAATCTGCTCTGCTGTGCGTTTGTTCAGCTAAGTGAGTTAAATCTCCCTTTAGATTCAGGAGTTAGAAACACGTTTCTGGTAAGAGCTGCGTTTGGACATTTCTCAGTGAATGGGAGTATATGCTGTAAGGAGAACTGTCTGCTTCTAAAACCAAAACGGAGCTACCTAACAGAACGGTCTTCAATGTGTGCATTCAACTTACAGAGTTAAACTCGTGTGTTGAAGGGGAAGTCTGGAAACGCTTTCTGTGGAGAGATCTCAAAACAGGCATTTCCAGCACTATTCCCGCATATAACGAAATAGCAGTAAAACTCTGCCTAAAACACAGAAGAAACGTATCCTTCAATCTGCTCTGCTGTGCGTTTGTTCAGCTAAGTGAGTTAAATCTCCCTTTAGATTCAGGAGTTAGAAACACGTTTCTGGTAAGAGCTGCGTTTGGACATTTCTCAGTGAATGGGAGTATATGCTGTAAGGAGAACTGTCTGCTTCTAAAACCAAAACGGAGCTACCTAACAGAACGGTCTTCAATGTGTGCATTCAACTTACAGAGTTAAACTCGTGTGTTGAAGGGGAAGTCTGGAAACGCTTTCTGTGGAGAGATCTCAAAACAGGCATTTCCAGCACTATTCCCGCATATAACGAAATAGCAGTAAAACTCTGCCTAAAACACAGAAGAAACGTATCCTTCAATCTGCTCTGCTGTGCGTTTGTTCAGCTAAGTGAGTTAAATCTCCCTTTAGATTCAGGAGTTAGAAACACGTTTCTGGTAAGAGCTGCGTTTGGACATTTCTCAGTGAATGGGAGTATATGCTGTAAGGAGAACTGTCTGCTTCTAAAACCAAAACGGAGCTACCTAACAGAACGGTCTTCAATGTGTGCATTCAACTTACAGAGTTAAACTCGTGTGTTGAAGGGGAAGTCTGGAAACGCTTTCTGTGGAGAGATCTCAAAACAGGCATTTCCAGGCATTTCCAGCACTATTCCCGCATATAACGAAATAGCAGTAAAACTCTGCCTAAAACACAGAAGAAACGTATCCTTCAATCTGCTCTGCTGTGCGTTTGTTCAGCTAAGTGAGTTAAATCTCCCTTTAGATTCAGGAGTTAGAAACACGTTTCTGGTAAGAGCTGCGTTTGGACATTTCTCAGTGAATGGGAGTATATGCTGTAAGGAGAACTGTCTGCTTCTAAAACCAAAACGGAGCTACCTAACAGAACGGTCTTCAATGTGTGCATTCAACTTACAGAGTTAAACTCGTGTGTTGAAGGGGAAGTCTGGAAACGCTTTCTGTGGAGAGATCTCAAAACAGGCATTTCCAGCACTATTCCCGCATATAACGAAATAGCAGTAAAACTCTGCCTAAAACACAGAAGAAACGTATCCTTCAATCTGCTCTGCTGTGCGTTTGCTCAGCTAAGTGAGTTAAATCTCCCTTTAGATTCAGGAGTTAGAAACACGTTTCTGGTAAGAGCTGCGTTTGGACATTTCTCAGTGAATGGGAGTATATGCTGTAAGGAGAACTGTCTGCTTCTAAAACCAAAACGGAGCTACCTAACAGAACGGTCTTCAATGTGTGCATTCAACTTACAGAGTTAAACTCGTGTGTTGAAGGGGAAGTCTGGAAACGCTTTCTGTGGAGAGATCTCAAAACAGGCATTTCCAGCACTATTCCCGCATATAACGAAATAGCAGTAAAACTCTGCCTAAAACACAGAAGAAACGTATCCTTCAATCTGCTCTGCTGTGCGTTTGTTCAGCTAAGTGAGTTAAATCTCCCTTTAGATTCAGGAATTAGAAACACGTTTCTGGTAAGAGCTGCGTTTGGACATTTCTCAGTGAATGGGAGTATATGCTGTCAGGAGAACTGTCTGCTTCTAAAACCAAAACGGAGCTACCTAACAGAACGGTCT
The DNA here is from genome assembly GCA_031835075.1 of Saguinus oedipus. Taxonomy (NCBI): domain Eukaryota; kingdom Metazoa; phylum Chordata; class Mammalia; order Primates; family Cebidae; genus Saguinus; species Saguinus oedipus. Next base: position 177,535 of record JASSZA010000160.1, on the reverse strand, counting down.
TCAATGTGTGCATTCAACTTACAGAGTTAAACTCGTGTGTTGAAGGGGAAGTCTGGAAACGCTTTCTGTGGAGAGATCTCAAAACAGGCATTTCCAGGCATTTCCAGCACTATTCCCGCATATAACGAAATAGCAGTAAAACTCTGCCTAAAACACAGAAGAAACGTATCCTTCAATCTGCTCTGCTGTGCGTTTGTTCAGCTAAGTGAGTTAAATCTCCCTTTAGATTCAGGAGTTAGAAACACGTTTCTGGTAAGAGCTGCGTTTGGACATTTCCCAGTGAATGGGAGTATATGCTGTAAGGAGAACTGTCTGCTTCTAAAACCAAAACGGAGCTACCTAACAGAACGGTCTTCAATGTGTGCATTCAACTTACAGAGTTAAACTCGTGTGTTGAAGGGGAAGTCTGGAAACGCTTTCTGTGGAGAGATCTCAAAACAGGCATTTCCAGCACTATTCCCGCATATAACGAAATAGCAGTAAAACTCTGCCTAAAACACAGAAGAAACGTATCCTTCAATCTGCTCTGCTGTGCGTTTGTTCAGCTAAGTGAGTTAAATCTCCCTTTAGATTCAGGAGTTAGAAACACGTTTCTGGTAAGAGCTGCGTTTGGACATTTCTCAGTGAATGGGAGTATATGCTGTAAGGAGAACTGTCTGCTTCTAAAACCAAAACGGAGCTACCTAACAGAACGGTCTTCAATGTGTGCATTCAACTTACAGAGTTAAACTCGTGTGTTGAAGGGGAAGTCTGGAAACGCTTTCTGTGGAGAGATCTCAAAACAGGCATTTCCAGCACTATTCCCGCATATAACGAAATAGCAGTAAAACTCTGCCTAAAACACAGAAGAAACGTATCCTTCAATCTGCTCTGCTGTGCGTTGGTTCAGCTAAGTGAGTTAAATCTCCCTTTAGATTCAGGAGTTAGAAACACGTTTCTGGTAAGAGCTGCGTTTGGACATTTCTCAGTGAATGGGAGTATATGCTGTAAGGAGAACTGTCTGCTTCTAAAACCAAAACGGAGCTACCTAACAGAACGGTCTTCAATGTGTGCATTCAACTTACAGAGTTAAACTCGTGTGTTGAAGGGGAAGTCTGGAAACGCTTTCTGTGGAGAGATCTCAAAACAGGCATTTCCAGCACTATTCCCGCATATAACGAAATAGCAGTAAAACTCTGCCTAAAACACAGAAGAAACGTATCCTTCAATCTGCTCTGCTGTGCGTTTGTTCAGCTAAGTGAGTTAAATCTCCCTTTAGATTCAGGAGTTAGAAACACGTTTCTGGTAAGAGCTGCGTTTGGACATTTCTCAGTGAATGGGAGTATATGCTGTAAGGAGAACTGTCTGCTTCTAAAACCAAAACGGAGCTACCTAACAGAACGGTCTTCAATGTGTGCATTCAACTTACAGAGTTAAACTCGTGTGTTGAAGGGGAAGTCTGGAAACGCTTTCTGTGGAGAGATCTCAAAACAGGCATTTCCAGCACTATTCCCGCATATAACGAAATAGCAGTAAAACTCTGCCTAAAACACAGAAGAAACGTATCCTTCAATCTGCTCTGCTGTGCGTTTGTTCAGCTAAGTGAGTTAAATCTCCCTTTAGATTCAGGAGTTAGAAACACGTTTCTGGTAAGAGCTGCGTTTGGACATTTCTCAGTGAATGGGAGTATATGCTGTAAGGAGAACTGTCTGCTTCTAAAACCAAAACGGAGCTACCTAACAGAACGGTCTTCAATGTGTGCATTCAACTTACAGAGTTAAACTCGTGTGTTGAAGGGGAAGTCTGGAAACGCTTTCTGTGGAGAGATCTCAAAACAGGCATTTCCAGGCATTTCCAGCACTATTCCCGCATATAACGAAATAGCAGTAAAACTCTGCCTAAAACACAGAAGAAACGTATCCTTCAATCTGCTCTGCTGTGCGTTTGTTCAGCTAAGTGAGTTAAATCTCCCTTTAGATTCAGGAGTTAGAAACACGTTTCTGGTAAGAGCTGCGTTTGGACATTTCTCAGTGAATGGGAGTATATGCTGTAAGGAGAACTGTCTGCTTCTAAAACCAAAACGGAGCTACCTAACAGAACGGTCTTCAATGTGTGCATTCAACTTACAGAGTTAAACTCGTGTGTTGAAGGGGAAGTCTGGAAACGCTTTCTGTGGAGAGATCTCAAAACAGGCATTTCCAGCACTATTCCCGCATATAACGAAATAGCAGTAAAACTCTGCCTAAAACACAGAAGAAACGTATCCTTCAATCTGCTCTGCTGTGCGTTTGTTCAGCTAAGTGAGTTAAATCTCCCTTTAGATTCAGGAGTTAGAAACACGTTTCTGGTAAGAGCTGCGTTTGGACATTTCTCAGTGAATGGGAGTATATGCTGTAAGGAGAACTGTCTGCTTCTAAAACCAAAACGGAGCTACCTAACAGAACGGTCTTCAATGTGTGCATTCAACTTACAGAGTTAAACTCGTGTGTTGAAGGGGAAGTCTGGAAACGCTTTCTGTGGAGAGATCTCAAAACAGGCATTTCCAGCACTATTCCCGCATATAACGAAATAGCAGTAAAACTCTGCCTAAAACACAGAAGAAACGTATCCTTCAATCTGCTCTGCTGTGCGTTTGTTCAGCTAAGTGAGTTAAATCTCCCTTTAGATTCAGGAGTTAGAAACACGTTTCTGGTAAGAGCTGCGTTTGGACATTTCTCAGTGAATGGGAGTATATGCTGTAAGGAGAACTGTCTGCTTCTAAAACCAAAACGGAGCTACCTAACAGAACGGTCTTCAATGTGTGCATTCAACTTACAGAGTTAAACTCGTGTGTTGAAGGGGAAGTCTGGAAACGCTTTCTGTGGAGAGATCTCAAAACAGGCATTTCCAGCACTATTCCCGCATATAACGAAATAGCAGTAAAACTCTGCCTAAAACACAGAAGAAACGTATCCTTCAATCTGCTCTGCTGTGCGTTTGTTCAGCTAAGTGAGTTAAATCTCCCTTTAGATTCAGGAGTTAGAAACACGTTTCTGGTAAGAGCTGCGTTTGGACATTTCTCAGTGAATGGGAGTATATGCTGTAAGGAGAACTGTCTGCTTCTAAAACCAAAACGGAGCTACCTAACAGAACGGTCTTCAATGTGTGCATTCAACTTACAGAGTTAAACTCGTGTGTTGAAGGGGAAGTCTGGAAACGCTTTCTGTGGAGAGATCTCAAAACAGGCATTTCCAGCACTATTCCCGCATATAACGAAATAGCAGTAAAACTCTGCCTAAAACACAGAAGAAACGTATCCTTCAATCTGCTCTGCTGTGCGTTTGTTCAGCTAAGTGAGTTAAATCTCCCTTTAGATTCAGGAGTTAGAAACACGTTTCTGGTAAGAGCTGCGTTTGGACATTTCTCAGTGAATGGGAGTATATGCTGTAAGGAGAACTGTCTGCTTCTAAAACCAAAACGGAGCTACCTAACAGAACGGTCTTCAATGTGTGCATTCAACTTACAGAGTTAAACTCGTGTGTTGAAGGGGAAGTCTGGAAACGCTTTCTGTGGAGAGATCTCAAAACAGGCATTTCCAGGCATTTCCAGCACTATTCCCGCATATAACGAAATAGCAGTAAAACTCTGCCTAAAACACAGAAGAAACGTATCCTTCAATCTGCTCTGCTGTGCGTTTGTTCAGCTAAGTGAGTTACATCTCCCTTTAGATTCAGGAGTTAGAAACACGTTTCTGGTAAGAGGTGCGTTTGGACATTTCTCAGTGAATGGGAGTATATGCTGTAAGGAGAACTGTCTGCTTCTAAAACCAAAACGGAGCTACCTAACAGAACGGTCTTCAATGTGTGCATTCAACTTACAGAGTTAAACTCGTGTGTTGAAGGGGAAGTCTGGAAACGCTTTCTGTGGAGAGATCTCAAAACAGGCATTTCCAGGCATTTCCAGCACTATTCCCGCATATAACGAAATAGCAGTAAAACTCTGCCTAAAACACAGAAGAAACGTATCCTTCAATCTGCTCTACTGTGCGTTTGTTCAGCTAAGTGAGTTAAATCTCCCTTTAGATTCAGGAGTTAGAAACACGTTTCTGGTAAGAGCTGCGTTTGGACATTTCTCAGTGAATGGGAGTATATGCTGTAAGGAGAACTGTCTGCTTCTAAAACCAAAACGGAGCTACCTAACAGAACGGTCTTCAATGTGTGCATTCAACTTACAGAGTTAAACTCGTGTGTTGAAGGGGAAGTCTGCAAACGCTTTCTGTGGAGAGATCTCAAAACAGGCATTTCCAGGCATTTCCAGCACTATTCCCGCATATAACGAAATAGCAGTAAAACTCTGCCTAAAACACAGAAGAAACGTATCCTTCAATCTGCTCTGCTGTGCGTTTGTTCAGCTAAGTGAGTTAAATCTCCCTTTAGATTCAGGAGTTAGAAACACGTTTCTGGTAAGAGCTGCGTTTGGACATTTCTCAGTGAATGGGAGTATATGCTGTAAGGAGAACTGTCTGCTTCTAAAACCAAAACGGAGCTACCTAACAGAACGGTCTTCAATGTGTGCATTCAACTTACAGAGTTAAACTCGTGTGTTGAAGGGGAAGTCTGGAAACGCTTTCTGTGGAGAGATCCCGAAACAGGCATTTCCAGCACTATTCCCGCATATAACGAAATAGCAGTAAAACTCTTCCTAAAACACAGAAGAAACGTATCCTTCAATCTGCTCTGCTGTGCGTTTGTTCAGCTAAGTGAGTTAAATCTCCCTTTAGATTCAGGAGTTAGAAACACGTTTCTGGTAAGAGCTGCGTTTGGACATTTCTCAGTGAATGGGAGTATATGCTGTAAGGAGAACTGTCTGCTTCTAAAACCAAAACGGAGCTACCTAACAGAACGGTCTTCAATGTGTGCATTCAACTTACAGAGTTAAACTCGTGTGTTGAAGGGGAAGTCTGGAAACGCTTTCTGTGGAGAGATCTCAAAACAGGCATTTCCAGCACTATTCCCGCATATAACGAAATAGCAGTAAAACTCTGCCTAAAACACAGAAGAAACGTATCCTTCAATCTGCTCTGCTGTGCGTTTGTTCAGCTAAGTGAGTTAAATCTCCCTTTAGATTCAGGAATTAGAAACACGTTTCTGGTAAGAGCTGCGTTTGGACATTTCTCAGTGAATGGGAGTATATGCTGTCAGGAGAACTGTCTGCTTCTAAAACCAAAACGGAGCTACCTAACAGAACGGTCTTCAATGTGTGCATTCAACTTACAGAGTTAAACTCGTGTGTTGAAGGGGAAGTCTGGAAACGCTTTCTGTGGAGAGATCTCAAAACAGGCATTTCCAGGCATTTCCAGCACTATTCCCGCATATAACGAAATAGCAGTAAAACTCTGCCTAAAACACAGAAGAAACGTATCCTTCAATCTGCTCTGCTGTGCGTTTGTTCAGCTAAGTGAGTTAAATCTCCCTTTAGATTCAGGAGTTAGAAACACGTTTCTGGTAAGAGCTGCGTTTGGACATTTCCCAGTGAATGGGAGTATATGCTGTAAGGAGAACTGTCTGCTTCTAAAACCAAAACGGAGCTACCTAACAGAACGGTCTTCAATGTGTGCATTCAACTTACAGAGTTAAACTCGTGTGTTGAAGGGGAAGTCTGGAAACGCTTTCTGTGGAGAGATCTCAAAACAGGCATTTCCAGCACTATTCCCGCATATAACGAAATAGCAGTAAAACTGCCTAAAACACAGAAGAAACGTATCCTTCAATCTGCTCTGCTGTGCGTTTGTTCAGCTAAGTGAGTTAAATCTCCCTTTAGATTCAGGAGTTAGAAACACGTTTCTGGTAAGAGCTGCGTTTGGACATTTCTCAGTGAATGGGAGTATATGCTGTAAGGAGAACTGTCTGCTTCTAAAACCAAAACGGAGCTACCTAACAGAACGGTCTTCAATGTGTGCATTCAACTTACAGAGTTAAACTCGTGTGTTGAAGGGGAAGTCTGGAAACGCTTTCTGTGGAGAGATCTCAAAACAGGCATTTCCAGCACTATTCCCGCATATAACGAAATAGCAGTAAAACTCTGCCTAAAACACAGAAGAAACGTATCCTTCAATCTGCTCTGCTGTGCGTTGGTTCAGCTAAGTGAGTTAAATCTCCCTTTAGATTCAGGAGTTAGAAACACGTTTCTGGTAAGAGCTGCGTTTGGACATTTCTCAGTGAATGGGAGTATATGCTGTAAGGAGAACTGTCTGCTTCTAAAACCAAAACGGAGCTACCTAACAGAACGGTCTTCAATGTGTGCATTCAACTTACAGAGTTAAACTCGTGTGTTGAAGGGGAAGTCTGGAAACGCTTTCTGTGGAGAGATCTCAAAACAGGCATTTCCAGCACTATTCCCGCATATAACGAAATAGCAGTAAAACTCTGCCTAAAACACAGAAGAAACGTATCCTTCAATCTGCTCTGCTGTGCGTTTGTTCAGCTAAGTGAGTTAAATCTCCCTTTAGATTCAGGAGTTAGAAACACCTTTCTGGTAAGAGCTGCGTTTGGACATTTCTCAGTGAATGGGAGTATATGCTGTAAGGAGAACTGTCTGCTTCTAAAACCAAAACGGAGCTACCTAACAGAACGGTCTTCAATGTGTGCATTCAACTTACAGAGTTAAACTCGTGTGTTGAAGGGGAAGTCTGGAAACGCTTTCTGTGGAGAGATCTCAAAACAGGCATTTCCAGCACTATTCCCGCATATAACGAAATAGCAGTAAAACTCTGCCTAAAACACAGAAGAAACGTATCCTTCAATCTGCTCTGCTGTGCGTTTGTTCAGCTAAGTGAGTTAAATCTCCCTTTAGATTCAGGAGTTAGAAACACGTTTCTGGTAAGAGCTGCGTTTGGACATTTCTCAGTGAATGGGAGTATATGCTGTAAGGAGAACTGTCTGCTTCTAAAACCAAAACGGAGCTACCTAACAGAACGGTCTTCAATGTGTGCATTCAACTTACAGAGTTAAACTCGTGTGTTGAAGGGGAAGTCTGGAAACGCTTTCTGTGGAGAGATCTCAAAACAGGCATTTCCAGGCATTTCCAGCACTATTCCCGCATATAACGAAATAGCAGTAAAACTCTGCCTAAAACACAGAAGAAACGTATCCTTCAATCTGCTCTGCTGTGCGTTTGTTCAGCTAAGTGAGTTAAATCTCCCTTTAGATTCAGGAGTTAGAAACACGTTTCTGGTAAGAGCTGCGTTTGGACATTTCTCAGTGAATGGGAGTATATGCTGTAAGGAGAACTGTCTGCTTCTAAAACCAAAACGGAGCTACCTAACAGAACGGTCTTCAATGTGTGCATTCAACTTACAGAGTTAAACTCGTGTGTTGAAGGGGAAGTCTGGAAACGCTTTCTGTGGAGAGATCTCAAAACAGGCATTTCCAGCACTATTCCCGCATATAACGAAATAGCAGTAAAACTCTGCCTAAAACACAGAAGAAACGTATCCTTCAATCTGCTCTGCTGTGCGTTTGTTCAGCTAAGTGAGTTAAATCTCCCTTTAGATTCAGGAGTTAGAAACACGTTTCTGGTAAGAGCTGCGTTTGGACATTTCTCAGTGAATGGGAGTATATGCTGTAAGGAGAACTGTCTGCTTCTAAAACCAAAACGGAGCTACCTAACAGAACGGTCTTCAATGTGTGCATTCAACTTACAGAGTTAAACTCGTGTGTTGAAGGGGAAGTCTGGAAACGCTTTCTGTGGAGAGATCTCAAAACAGGCATTTCCAGCACTATTCCCGCATATAACGAAATAGCAGTAAAACTCTGCCTAAAACACAGAAGAAACGTATCCTTCAATCTGCTCTGCTGTGCGTTTGTTCAGCTAAGTGAGTTAAATCTCCCTTTAGATTCAGGAGTTAGAAACACGTTTCTGGTAAGAGCTGCGTTTGGACATTTCTCAGTGAATGGGAGTATATGCTGTAAGGAGAACTGTCTGCTTCTAAAACCAAAACGGAGCTACCTAACAGAACGGTCTTCAATGTGTGCATTCAACTTACAGAGTTAAACTCGTGTGTTGAAGGGGAAGTCTGGAAACGCTTTCTGTGGAGAGATCTCAAAACAGGCATTTCCAGCACTATTCCCGCATATAACGAAATAGCAGTAAAACTCTGCCTAAAACACAGAAGAAACGTATCCTTCAATCTGCTCTGCTGTGCGTTGGTTCAGCTAAGTGAGTTAAATCTCCCTTTAGATTCAGGAGTTAGAAACACGTTTCTGGTAAGAGCTGCGTTTGGACATTTCTCAGTGAATGGGAGTATATGCTGTAAGGAGAACTGTCTGCTTCTAAAACCAAAACGGAGCTACCTAACAGAACGGTCTTCAATGTGTGCATTCAACTTACAGAGTTAAACTCGTGTGTTGAAGGGGAAGTCTGGAAACGCTTTCTGTGGAGAGATCTCAAAACAGGCATTTCCAGCACTATTCCCGCATATAACGAAATAGCAGTAAAACTCTGCCTAAAACACAGAAGAAACGTATCCTTCAATCTGCTCTGCTGTGCGTTTGTTCAGCTAAGTGAGTTAAATCTCCCTTTAGATTCAGGAGTTAGAAACACGTTTCTGGTAAGAGCTGCGTTTGGACATTTCTCAGTGAATGGGAGTATATGCTGTAAGGAGAACTGTCTGCTTCTAAAACCAAAACGGAGCTACCTAACAGAACGGTCTTCAATGTGTGCATTCAACTTACAGAGTTAAACTCGTGTGTTGAAGGGGAAGTCTGGAAACGCTTTCTGTGGAGAGATCTCAAAACAGGCATTTCCAGGCATTTCCAGCACTATTCCCGCATATAACGAAATAGCAGTAAAACTCTGCCTAAAACACAGAAGAAACGTATCCTTCAATCTGCTCTGCTGTGCGTTTGTTCAGCTAAGTGAGTTACATCTCCCTTTAGATTCAGGAGTTAGAAACACGTTTCTGGTAAGAGGTGCGTTTGGACATTTCTCAGTGAATGGGAGTATATGCTGTAAGGAGAACTGTCTGCTTCTAAAACCAAAACGGAGCTACCTAACAGAACGGTCTTCAATGTGTGCATTCAACTTACAGAGTTAAACTCGTGTGTTGAAGGGGAAGTCTGGAAACGCTTTCTGTGGAGAGATCTCAAAACAGGCATTTCCAGGCATTTCCAGCACTATTCCCGCATATAACGAAATAGCAGTAAAACTCTGCCTAAAACACAGAAGAAACGTATCCTTCAATCTGCTCTACTGTGCGTTTGTTCAGCTAAGTGAGTTAAATCTCCCTTTAGATTCAGGAGTTAGAAACACGTTTCTGGTAAGAGCTGCGTTTGGACATTTCTCAGTGAATGGGAGTATATGCTGTAAGGAGAACTGTCTGCTTCTAAAACCAAAACGGAGCTACCTAACAGAACGGTCTTCAATGTGTGCATTCAACTTACAGAGTTAAACTCGTGTGTTGAAGGGGAAGTCTGCAAACGCTTTCTGTGGAGAGATCTCGAAACAGGCATTTCCAGCACTATTCCCGCATATAACGAAATACCAGTAAAACTCTGCCTAAAACACAGAAGAAACGTATCCTTCAATCTGCTCTGCTGTGCGTTTGTTCAGCTAAGTGAGTTAAATCTCCCTTTAGATTCAGGAGTTAGAAACACGTTTCTGGTAAGAGCTGCGTTTGGACATTTCTCAGTGAATGGGAGTATATGCTGTAAGGAGAACTGTCTGCTTCTAAAACCAAAACGGAGCTACCTAACAGAACGGTCTTCAATGTGTGCATTCAACTTACAGAGTTAAACTCGTGTGTTGAAGGGGAAGTCTGGAAACGCTTTCTGTGGAGAGATCTCAAAACAGGCATTTCCAGGCATTTCCAGCACTATTCCCGCATATAACGAAATAGCAGTAAAACTCTGCCTAAAACACAGAAGAAACGTATCCTTCAATCTGCTCTGCTGTGCGTTTGTTCAGCTAAGTGAGTTAAATCTCCCTTTAGATTCAGGAGTTAGAAACACGTTTCTGGTAAGAGCTGCGTTTGGACATTTCTCAGTGAATGGGAGTATATGCTGTAAGGAGAACTGTCTGCTTCTAAAACCAAAACGGAGCTACCTAACAGAACGGTCTTCAATGTGTGCATTCAACTTACAGAGTTAAACTCGTGTGTTGAAGGGGAAGTCTGGAAACGCTTTCTGTGGAGAGATCTCAAAACAGGCATTTCCAGCACTATTCCCGCATATAACGAAATAGCAGTAAAACTCTGCCTAAAACACAGAAGAAACGTATCCTTCAATCTGCTCTGCTGTGCGTTTGTTCAGCTAAGTGAGTTAAATCTCCCTTTAGATTCAGGAGTTAGAAACACGTTTCTGGTAAGAGCTGCGTTTGGACATTTCCCAGTGAATGGGAGTATATGCTGTAAGGAGAACTGTCTGCTTCTAAAACCAAAACGGAGCTACCTAACAGAACGGTCTTCAATGTGTGCATTCAACTTACAGAGTTAAACTCGTGTGTTGAAGGGGAAGTCTGGAAACGCTTTCTGTGGAGAGATCTCAAAACAGGCATTTCCAGCACTATTCCCGCATATAACGAAATAGCAGTAAATCTCTGCCTAAAACACAGAAGAAACGTATCCTTCAATCTGCTCTGCTGTGCGTTTGTTCAGCTAAGTGAGTTAAATCTCCCTTTAGATTCAGGAGTTAGAAACACGTTTCTGGTAAGAGCTGCGTTTGGACATTTCTCAGAGAATGGGAGTATATGCTGTAAGGAGAACTGTCTGCTTCTAAAACCAAAACGGAGCTACCTAACAGAACGGTCTTCAATGTGTGCATTCAACTTACAGAGTTAAACTCGTGTGTTGAAGGGGAAGTCTGGAAACGCTTTCTGTGGAGAGATCTCAAAACAGGCATTTCCAGCACTATTCCCGCATATAACGAAATAGCAGTAAAACTCTGCCTAAAACACAGAAGAAACGTATCCTTCAATCTGCTCTGCTGTGCGTTGGTTCAGCTAAGTGAGTTAAATCTCCCTTTAGATTCAGGAGTTAGAAACACGTTTCTGGTAAGAGCTGCGTTTGGACATTTCTCAGTGAATGGGAGTATATGCTGTAAGGAGAACTGTCTGCTTCTAAAACCAAAACGGAGCTACCTAACAGAACGGTCTTCAATGTGTGCATTCAACTTACAGAGTTAAACTCGTGTGTTGAAGGGGAAGTCTGGAAACGCTTTCTGTGGAGAGATCTCAAAACAGGCATTTCCAGCACTATTCCCGCATATAACGAAATAGCAGTAAAACTCTGCCTAAAACACAGAAGAAACGTATCCTTCAATCTGCTCTGCTGTGCGTTTGTTCAGCTAAGTGAGTTAAATCTCCCTTTAGATTCAGGAGTTAGAAACACGTTTCTGGTAAGAGCTGCGTTTGGACATTTCTCAGTGAATGGGAGTATATGCTGTAAGGAGAACTGTCTGCTTCTAAAACCAAAACGGAGCTACCTAACAGAACGGTCTTCAATGTGTGCATTCAACTTACAGAGTTAAACTCGTGTGTTGAAGGGGAAGTCTGGAAACGCTTTCTGTGGAGAGATCTCAAAACAGGCATTTCCAGGCATTTCCAGCACTATTCCCGCATATAGCGAAATAGCAGTAAAACTCTGCCTAAAACACAGAAGAAACGTATCCTTCAATCTGCTCTGCTGTGCGTTTGTTCAGCTAAGTGAGTTAAATCTCCGTTTAGATTCAGGAGTTAGAAACACGTTTCTGGTAAGAGCTGCGTTTGGACATTTCTCAGTGAATGGGAGTATATGCTGTAAGGAGAACTGTCTGCTTCTAAAACCAAAACGGAGCTACCTAACAGAACGGTCTTCAATGTGTGCATTCAACTTACAGAGTTAAACTCGTGTGTTGAAGGGGAAGTCTGGAAACGCTTTCTGTGGAGAGATCTCAAAACAGGCATTTCCAACACTATTCCCGCATATAACGAAATAGCAGTAAAACTCTGCCTAAAACACAGAAGAAACATATCCTTCAATCTGCTCTGCTGTGCGTTTGTTCAGCTAAGTGAGTTAAATCTCCCTTTAGATTCAGGAGTTAGAAACACGTTTCTGGTAAGAGCTGCGTTTGGACATTTCTCAGTGAATGGGAGTATATGCTGTAAGGAGAACTGTCTGCTTCTAAAACCAAAACGGAGCTACCTAACAGAACGGTCTTCAATGTGTGCATTCAACTTACAGAGTTAAACTCGTGTGTTGAAGGGGAAGTCTGGAAACGCTTTCTGTGGAGAGATCTCAAAACAGGCATTTCCAGCACTATTCCCGCATATAACGAAATAGCAGTAAAACTCTGCCTAAAACACAGAAGAAACGTATCCTTCAATCTGCTCTGCTGTGCGTTTGTTCAGCTAAGTGAGTTAAATCTCCCTTTAGATTCAGGAGTTAGAAACACGTTTCTGGTAAGAGCTGCGTTTGGACATTTCTCAGTGAATGGGAGTATATGCTGTAAGGAGAACTGTCTGCTTCTAAAACCAAAACGGAGCTACCTAACAGAACGGTCTTCAATGTGTGCATTCAACTTACAGAGTTAAACTCGTGTGTTGAAGGGGAAGTCTGGAAACGCTTTCTGTGGAGAGATCTCAAAACAGGCATTTCCAGCACTATTCCCGCATATAACGAAATAGCAGTAAAACTCTGCCTAAAACACAGAAGAAACGTATCCTTCAATCTGCTCTGCTGTGCGTTTGTTCAGCTAAGTGAGTTAAATCTCCCTTTAGATTCAGGAGTTAGAAACACGTTTCTGGTAAGAGCTGCGTTTGGACATTTCTCAGTGAATGGGAGTATATGCTGTAAGGAGAACTGTCTGCTTCTAAAACCAAAACGGAGCTACCTAACAGAACGGTCTTCAATGTGTGCATTCAACTTACAGAGTTAAACTCGTGTGTTGAAGGGGAAGTCTGGAAACGCTTTCTGTGGAGAGATCTCAAAACAGGCATTTCCAGCACTATTCCCGCATATAACGAAATAGCAGTAAAACTCTGCCTAAAACACAGAAGAAACGTATCCTTCAATCTGCTCTGCTGTGCGTTTGTTCAGCTAAGTGAGTTAAATCTCCCTTTAGATTCAGGAGTTAGAAACACGTTTCTGGTAAGAGCTGCGTTTGGACATTTCTCAGTGAATGGGAGTATATGCTGTAAGGAGAACTGTCTGCTTCTAAAACCAAAACGGAGCTACCTAACAGAACGGTCTTCAATGTGTGCATTCAACTTACAGAGTTAAACTCGTGTGTTGAAGGGGAAGTCTGGAAACGCTTTCTGTGGAGAGATCTCAAAACAGGCATTTCCAGCACTATTCTCGCATATAACGAAATAGCAGTAAAACTCTGCCTAAAACACAGAAGAAACGTATCCTTCAATCTGCTCTGCTGTGCGTTTGTTCAGCTAAGTGAGTTAAATCTCCCTTTAGATTCAGGAGTTAGAAACACGTTTCTGGTAAGAGCTGCGTTTGGACATTTCTCAGTGAATGGGAGTATATGCTGTAAGGAGAACTGTCTGCTTCTAAAACCAAAACGGAGCTACCTAACAGAACGGTCTTCAATGTGTGCATTCAACTTACAGAGTTAAACTCGTGTGTTGAAGGGGAAGTCTGGAAACGCTTTCTGTGGAGAGATCTCAAAACAGGCATTTCCAGGCATTTCCAGCACTATTCCCGCATATAACGAAATAGCAGTAAAACTCTGCCTAAAACACAGAAGAAACGTATCCTTCAATCTGCTCTGCTGTGCGTTTGTTCAGCTAAGTGAGTTAAATCTCCCTTTAGATTCAGGAGTTAGAAACACGTTTCTGGTAAGAGCTGCGTTTGGACATTTCTCAGTGAATGGGAGTATATGCTGTAAGGAGAACTGTCTGCTTCTAAAACCAAAACGGAGCTACCTAACAGAACGGTCTTCAATGTGTGCATTCAACTTACAGAGTTAAACTCGTGTGTTGAAGGGGAAGTCTGGAAACGCTTTCTGTGGAGAGATCTCAAAACAGGCATTTCCAGGCATTTCCAGCACTATTCCCGCATATAACGAAATAGCAGTAAAACTCTGCCTAAAACACAGAAGAAACGTATCCTTCAATCTGCTCTGCTGTGCGTTTGTTCAGCTAAGTGAGTTAAATCTCCCTTTAGATTCAGGAGTTAGAAACACGTTTCTGGTAAGAGCTGCGTTTGGACATTTCTCAGTGAATGGGAGTATATGCTGTAAGGAGAACTGTCTGCTTCTAAAACCAAAACGGAGCTACCTAACAGAACGGTCTTCAATGTGTGCATTCAACTTACAGAGTTAAACTCGTGTGTTGAAGGGGAAGTCTGGAAACGCTTTCTGTGGAGAGATCTCAAAACAGGCATTTCCAGCACTATTCCCGCATATAACGAAATAGCAGTAAAACTCTGCCTAAAACACAGAAGAAACGTATCCTTCAATCTGCTCTGCTGTGCGTTTGTTCAGCTAAGTGAGTTAAATCTCCCTTTAGATTCAGGAGTTAGAAACACGTTTCTGGTAAGAGCTGCGTTTGGACATTTCTCAGTGAATGGGAGTATATGCTGTAAGGAGAACTGTCTGCTTCTAAAACCAAAACGGAGCTACCTAACAGAACGGTCTTCAATGTGTGCATTCAACTTACAGAGTTAAACTCGTGTGTTGAAGGGGAAGTCTGGAAACGCTTTCTGTGGAGAGATCTCAAAACAGGCATTTCCAGGCATTTCCAGCACTATTCCCGCATATAACGAAATAGCAGTAAAACTCTGCCTAAAACACAGAAGAAACGTATCCTTCAATCTGCTCTGCTGTGCGTTTGTTCAGCTAAGTGAGTTAAATCTCCCTTTAGATTCAGGAGTTAGAAACACGTTTCTGGTAAGAGCTGCGTTTGGACATTTCTCAGTGAATGGGAGTATATGCTGTAAGGAGAACTGTCTGCTTCTAAAACCAAAACGGAGCTACCTAAAAGAACGGTCTTCAATGTGTGCATTCAACTTACAGAGTTAAACTCGTGTGTTGAAGGGGAAGTCTGGAAACGCTTTCTGTGGAGAGATCTCGAAACAGGCATTTCCAGCACTATTCCCGCATATAACGAAATACCAGTAAAACTCTGCCTAAAACACAGAAGAAACGTATCCTTCAATCTGCTCTGCTGTGCGTTTGTTCAGCTAAGTGAGTTAAATCTCCCTTTAGATTCAGGAGTTAGAAACACGTTTCTGGTAAGAGCTGCGTTTGGACATTTCTCAGTGAATGGGAGTATATGCTGTAAGGAGAACTGTCTGCTTCTAAAACCAAAACGGAGCTACCTAACAGAACGGTCTTCAATGTGTGCATTCAACTTACAGAGTTAAACTCGTGTGTTGAAGGGGAAGTCTGGAAACGCTTTCTGTGGAGAGATCTCAAAACAGGCATTTCCAGCACTATTCCCGCATATAACGAAATAGCAGTAAAACTCTGCCTAAAACACAGA
Organism: Saguinus oedipus; assembly: GCA_031835075.1. Classification (NCBI taxonomy): domain Eukaryota; kingdom Metazoa; phylum Chordata; class Mammalia; order Primates; family Cebidae; genus Saguinus; species Saguinus oedipus. The sequence goes on along the minus strand of JASSZA010000160.1, from coordinate 162,112 downwards.
AGAAACGTATCCTTCAATCTGCTCTGCTGTGCGTTTGTTCAGCTAAGTGAGTTAAATCTCCCTTTAGATTCAGGAGTTAGAAACACGTTTCTGGTAAGAGCTGCGTTTGGACATTTCTCAGTGAATGGGAGTATATGCTGTAAGGAGAACTGTCTGCTTCTAAAACCAAAACGGAGCTACCTAACAGAACGGTCTTCAATGTGTGCATTCAACTTACAGAGTTAAACTCGTGTGTTGAAGGGGAAGTCTGGAAACGCTTTCTGTGGAGAGATCTCAAAACAGGCATTTCCAGCACTATTCCCGCATATAACGAAATAGCAGTAAAACTCTGCCTAAAACACAGAAGAAACGTATCCTTCAATCTGCTCTGCTGTGCGTTGGTTCAGCTAAGTGAGTTAAATCTCCCTTTAGATTCAGGAGTTAGAAACACGTTTCTGGTAAGAGCTGCGTTTGGACATTTCTCAGTGAATGGGAGTATATGCTGTAAGGAGAACTGTCTGCTTCTAAAACCAAAACGGAGCTACCTAACAGAACGGTCTTCAATGTGTGCATTCAACTTACAGAGTTAAACTCGTGTGTTGAAGGGGAAGTCTGGAAACGCTTTCTGTGGAGAGATCTCAAAACAGGCATTTCCAGCACTATTCCCGCATATAACGAAATAGCAGTAAAACTCTGCCTAAAACACAGAAGAAACGTATCCTTCAATCTGCTCTGCTGTGCGTTTGTTCAGCTAAGTGAGTTAAATCTCCCTTTAGATTCAGGAGTTAGAAACACGTTTCTGGTAAGAGCTGCGTTTGGACATTTCTCAGTGAATGGGAGTATATGCTGTAAGGAGAACTGTCTGCTTCTAAAACCAAAACGGAGCTACCTAACAGAACGGTCTTCAATGTGTGCATTCAACTTACAGAGTTAAACTCGTGTGTTGAAGGGGAAGTCTGGAAACGCTTTCTGTGGAGAGATCTCAAAACAGGCATTTCCAGGCATTTCCAGCACTATTCCCGCATATAACGAAATAGCAGTAAAACTCTGCCTAAAACACAGAAGAAACGTATCCTTCAATCTGCTCTGCTGTGCGTTTGTTCAGCTAAGTGAGTTACATCTCCCTTTAGATTCAGGAGTTAGAAACACGTTTCTGGTAAGAGGTGCGTTTGGACATTTCTCAGTGAATGGGAGTATATGCTGTAAGGAGAACTGTCTGCTTCTAAAACCAAAACGGAGCTACCTAACAGAACGGTCTTCAATGTGTGCATTCAACTTACAGAGTTAAACTCGTGTGTTGAAGGGGAAGTCTGGAAACGCTTTCTGTGGAGAGATCTCAAAACAGGCATTTCCAGGCATTTCCAGCACTATTCCCGCATATAACGAAATAGCAGTAAAACTCTGCCTAAAACACAGAAGAAACGTATCCTTCAATCTGCTCTGCTGTGCGTTTGTTCAGCTAAGTGAGTTAAATCTCCCTTTAGATTCAGGAGTTAGAAACACGTTTCTGGTAAGAGCTGCGTTTGGACATTTCTCAGTGAATGGGAGTATATGCTGTAAGGAGAACTGTCTGCTTCTAAAACCAAAACGGAGCTACCTAACAGAACGGTCTTCAATGTGTGCATTCAACTTACAGAGTTAAACTCGTGTGTTGAAGGGGAAGTCTGGAAACGCTTTCTGTGGAGAGATCTCAAAACAGGCATTTCCAGGCATTTCCAGCACTATTCCCGCATATAACGAAATAGCAGTAAAACTCTGCCTAAAACACAGAAGAAACGTATCCTTCAATCTGCTCTGCTGTGCGTTTGTTCAGCTAAGTGAGTTAAATCTCCCTTTAGATTCAGGAGTTAGAAACACGTTTCTGGTAAGAGCTGCGTTTGGACATTTCTCAGTGAATGGGAGTATATGCTGTAAGGAGAACTGTCTGCTTCTAAAACCAAAACGGAGCTACCTAACAGAACGGTCTTCAATGTGTGCATTCAACTTACAGAGTTAAACTCGTGTGTTGAAGGGGAAGTCTGGAAACGCTTTCTGTGGAGAGATCTCGAAACAGGCATTTCCAGCACTATTCCCGCATATAACGAAATACCAGTAAAACTCTGCCTAAAACACAGAAGAAACGTATCCTTCAATCTGCTCTGCTGTGCGTTTGTTCAGCTAAGTGAGTTAAATCTCCCTTTAGATTCAGGAGTTAGAAACACGTTTCTGGTAAGAGCTGCGTTTGGACATTTCTCAGTGAATGGGAGTATATGCTGTAAGGAGAACTGTCTGCTTCTAAAACCAAAACGGAGCTACCTAACAGAACGGTCTTCAATGTGTGCATTCAACTTACAGAGTTAAACTCGTGTGTTGAAGGGGAAGTCTGGAAACGCTTTCTGTGGAGAGATCTCAAAACAGGCATTTCCAGGCATTTCCAGCACTATTCCCGCATATAACGAAATAGCAGTAAAACTCTGCCTAAAACACAGAAGAAACGTATCCTTCAATCTGCTCTGCTGTGCGTTTGTTCAGCTAAGTGAGTTAAATCTCCCTTTAGATTCAGGAGTTAGAAACACGTTTCTGGTAAGAGCTGCGTTTGGACATTTCTCAGTGAATGGGAGTATATGCTGTAAGGAGAACTGTCTGCTTCTAAAACCAAAACGGAGCTACCTAACAGAACGGTCTTCAATGTGTGCATTCAACTTACAGAGTTAAACTCGTGTGTTGAAGGGGAAGTCTGGAAACGCTTTCTGTGGAGAGATCTCAAAACAGGCATTTCCAGCACTATTCCCGCATATAACGAAATAGCAGTAAAACTCTGCCTAAAACACAGAAGAAACGTATCCTTCAATCTGCTCTGCTGTGCGTTTGTTCAGCTAAGTGAGTTAAATCTCCCTTTAGATTCAGGAGTTAGAAACACGTTTCTGGTAAGAGCTGCGTTTGGACATTTCTCAGTGAATGGGAGTATATGCTGTAAGGAGAACTGTCTGCTTCTAAAACCAAAACGGAGCTACCTAACAGAACGGTCTTCAATGTGTGCATTCAACTTACAGAGTTATACTCGTGTGTTGAAGGGGAAGTCTGGAAACGCTTTCTGTGGAGAGATCTCAAAACAGGCATTTCCAGCACTATTCCCGCATATAACGAAATAGCAGTAAAACTCTGCCTAAAACACAGAAGAAACGTATCCTTCAATCTGCTCTGCTGTGCGTTTGTTCAGCTAAGTGAGTTAAATCTCCCTTTAGATTCAGGAGTTAGAAACACGTTTCTGGTAAGAGCTGCGTTTGGACATTTCTCAGTGAATGGGAGTATATGCTGTAAGGAGAACTGTCTGCTTCTAAAACCAAAACGGAGCTACCTAACAGAACGGTCTTCAATGTGTGCATTCAACTTACAGAGTTAAACTCGTGTGTTGAAGGGGAAGTCTGGAAACGCTTTCTGTGGAGAGATCTCAAAACAGGCATTTCCAGCACTATTCCCGCATATAACGAAATAGCAGTAAAACTCTGCCTAAAACACAGAAGAAACGTATCCTTCAATCTGCTCTGCTGTGCGTTGGTTCAGCTAAGTGAGTTAAATCTCCCTTTAGATTCAGGAGTTAGAAACACGTTTCTGGTAAGAGCTGCGTTTGGACATTTCTCAGTGAATGGGAGTATATGCTGTAAGGAGAACTGTCTGCTTCTAAAACCAAAACGGAGCTACCTAACAGAACGGTCTTCAATGTGTGCATTCAACTTACAGAGTTAAACTCGTGTGTTGAAGGGGAAGTCTGGAAACGCTTTCTGTGGAGAGATCTCAAAACAGGCATTTCCAGCACTATTCCCGCATATAACGAAATAGCAGTAAAACTCTGCCTAAAACACAGAAGAAACGTATCCTTCAATCTGCTCTGCTGTGCGTTTGTTCAGCTAAGTGAGTTAAATCTCCCTTTAGATTCAGGAGTTAGAAACACGTTTCTGGTAAGAGCTGCGTTTGGACATTTCTCAGTGAATGGGAGTATATGCTGTAAGGAGAACTGTCTGCTTCTAAAACCAAAACGGAGCTACCTAACAGAACGGTCTTCAATGTGTGCATTCAACTTACAGAGTTAAACTCGTGTGTTGAAGGGGAAGTCTGGAAACGCTTTCTGTGGAGAGATCTCAAAACAGGCATTTCCAGCACTATTCCCGCATATAACGAAATAGCAGTAAAACTCTGCCTAAAACACAGAAGAAACGTATCCTTCAATCTGCTCTGCTGTGCGTTTGTTCAGCTAAGTGAGTTAAATCTCCCTTTAGATTCAGGAGTTAGAAACACGTTTCTGGTAAGAGCTGCGTTTGGACATTTCTCAGTGAATGGGAGTATATGCTGTAAGGAGAACTGTCTGCTTCTAAAACCAAAACGGAGCTACCTAACAGAACGGTCTTCAATGTGTGCATTCAACTTACAGAGTTAAACTCGTGTGTTGAAGGGGAAGTCTGGAAACGCTTTCTGTGCAGAGATCTCAAAACAGGCATTTGCAGCACTATTCCCGCATATAACGAAATAGCAGTAAAACTCTGCCTAAAACACAGAAGAAACGTATCCTTCAATCTGCTCTGCTGTGCGTTTGTTCAGCTAAGTGAGTTAAATCTCCCTTTAGATTCAGGAGTTAGAAACACGTTTCTGGTAAGAGCTGCGTTTGGACATTTCTCAGTGAATGGGAGTATATGCTGTAAGGAGAACTGTCTGCTTCTAAAACCAAAACGGAGCTACCTAACAGAACGGTCTTCAATGTGTGCATTCAACTTACAGAGTTAAACTCGTGTGTTGAAGGGGAAGTCTGGAAACGCTTTCTGTGCAGAGATCTCAAAACAGGCATTTGCAGCACTATTCCCGCATATAACGAAATAGCAGTAAAACTCTGCCTAAAACACAGAAGAAACGTATCCTTCAATCTGCTCTGCTGTGCGTTTGTTCAGCTAAGTGAGTTAAATCTCCCTTTAGATTCAGGAGTTAGAAACACGTTTCTGGTAAGAGCTGCGTTTGGACATTTCTCAGTGAATGGGAGTATATGCTGTAAGGAGAACTGTCTGCTTCTAAAACCAAAACGGAGCTACCTAACAGAACGGTCTTCAATGTGTGCATTCAACTTACAGAGTTAAACTCGTGTGTTGAAGGGGAAGTCTGGAAACGCTTTCTGTGGAGAGATCTCAAAACAGGCATTTCCAGCACTATTCCCGCATATAACGAAATAGCAGTAAAACTCTGCCTAAAACACAGAAGAAACGTATCCTTCAATCTGCTCTGCTGTGCGTTTGTTCAGCTAAGTGAGTTAAATCTCCCTTTAGATTCAGGAGTTAGAAACACGTTTCTGGTAAGAGCTGCGTTTGGACATTTCTCAGTGAATGGGAGTATATGCTGTAAGGAGAACTGTCTGCTTCTAAAACCAAAACGGAGCTACCTAACAGAACGGTCTTCAATGTGTGCATTCAACTTACAGAGTTAAACTCGTGTGTTGAAGGGGAAGTCTGGAAACGCTTTCTGTGGAGAGATCTCAAAACAGGCATTTCCAGCACTATTCCCGCATATAACGAAATAGCAGTAAAACTCTGCCTAAAACACAGAAGAAACGTATCCTTCAATCTGCTCTGCTGTGCGTTTGTTCAGCTAAGTGAGTTAAATCTCCCTTTAGATTCAGGAGTTAGAAACACGTTTCTGGTAAGAGCTGCGTTTGGACATTTCTCAGTGAATGGGAGTATATGCTGTAAGGAGAACTGTCTGCTTCTAAAACCAAAACGGAGCTACCTAACAGAACGGTCTTCAATGTGTGCATTCAACTTACAGAGTTAAACTCGTGTGTTGAAGGGGAAGTCTGGAAACGCTTTCTGTGCAGAGATCTCAAAACAGGCATTTCCAGCACTATTCCCGCATATAACGAAATAGCAGTAAAACTCTGCCTAAAACACAGAAGAAACGTATCCTTCAATCTGCTCTGCTGTGCGTTTGTTCAGCTAAGTGAGTTAAATCTCCCTTTAGATTCAGGAGTTAGAAACACGTTTCTGGTAAGAGCTGCGTTTGGACATTTCTCAGTGAATGGGAGTATATGCTGTAAGGAGAACTGTCTGCTTCTAAAACCAAAACGGAGCTACCTAACAGAACGGTCTTCAATGTGTGCATTCAACTTACAGAGTTAAACTCGTGTGTTGAAGGGGAAGTCTGGAAACGCTTTCTGTGGAGAGATCTCAAAACAGGCATTTCCAGCACTATTCCCGCATATAACGAAATAGCAGTAAAACTCTGCCTAAAACACAGAAGAAACGTATCCTTCAATCTGCTCTGCTGTGCGTTTGTTCAGCTAAGTGAGTTAAATCTCCCTTTAGATTCAGGAGTTAGAAACACGTTTCTGGTAAGAGCTGCGTTTGGACATTTCTCAGTGAATGGGAGTATATGCTGTAAGGAGAACTGTCTGCTTCTAAAACCAAAACGGAGCTACCTAACAGAACGGTCTTCAATGTGTGCATTCAACTTACAGAGTTAAACTCGTGTGTTGAAGGGGAAGTCTGGAAACGCTTTCTGTGCAGAGATCTCAAAACAGGCATTTGCAGCACTATTCCCGCATATAACGAAATAGCAGTAAAACTCTGCCTAAAACACAGAAGAAACGTATCCTTCAATCTGCTCTGCTGTGCGTTTGTTCAGCTAAGTGAGTTAAATCTCCCTTTAGATTCAGGAGTTAGAAACACGTTTCTGGTAAGAGCTGCGTTTGGACATTTCTCAGTGAATGGGAGTATATGCTGTAAGGAGAACTGTCTGCTTCTAAAACCAAAACGGAGCTACCTAACAGAACGGTCTTCAATGTGTGCATTCAACTTACAGAGTTAAACTCGTGTGTTGAAGGGGAAGTCTGGAAACGCTTTCTGTGCAGAGATCTCAAAACAGGCATTTGCAGCACTATTCCCGCATATAACGAAATAGCAGTAAAACTCTGCCTAAAACACAGAAGAAACGTATCCTTCAATCTGCTCTGCTGTGCGTTTGTTCAGCTAAGTGAGTTAAATCTCCCTTTAGATTCAGGAGTTAGAAACACGTTTCTGGTAAGAGCTGCGTTTGGACATTTCTCAGTGAATGGGAGTATATGCTGTAAGGAGAACTGTCTGCTTCTAAAACCAAAACGGAGCTACCTAACAGAACGGTCTTCAATGTGTGCATTCAACTTACAGAGTTAAACTCGTGTGTTGAAGGGGAAGTCTGGAAACGCTTTCTGTGGAGAGATCTCAAAACAGGCATTTCCAGCACTATTCCCGCATATAACGAAATAGCAGTAAAACTCTGCCTAAAACACATAAGAAACGTATCATTCAATCTGCTCTGCTGTGCGTTTGTTCAGCTAAGTGAGTTAAATCTCCCTTTAGATTCAGGAGTTAGAAACACGTTTCTGGTAAGAGCTGCGTTTGGACATTTCTCAGTGAATGGGAGTATATGCTGTAAGGAGAACTGTCTGCTTCTAAAACCAAAACGGAGCTACCTAACAGAACGGTCTTCAATGTGTGCATTCAACTTACAGAGTTAAACTCGTGTGTTGAAGGGGAAGTCTGGAAACGCTTTCTGTGGAGAGATCTCAAAACAGGCATTTCCAGCACTATTCCCGCATATAACGAAATAGCAGTAAAACTCTGCCTAAAACACAGAAGAAACGTATCCTTCAATCTGCTCTGCTGTGCGTTTGTTCAGCTAAGTGAGTTAAATCTCCCTTTAGATTCAGGAGTTAGAAACACGTTTCTGGTAAGAGCTGCGTTTGGACATTTCTCAGTGAATGGGAGTATATGCTGTAAGGAGAACTGTCTGCTTCTAAAACCAAAACGGAGCTACCTAACAGAACGGTCTTCAATGTGTGCATTCAACTTACAGAGTTAAACTCGTGTGTTGAAGGGGAAGTCTGGAAACGCTTTCTGTGGAGAGATCTCAAAACAGGCATTTCCAGCACTATTCCCGCATATAACGAAATAGCAGTAAAACTCTGCCTAAAACACAGAAGAAACGTATCCTTCAATCTGCTCTGCTGTGCGTTTGTTCAGCTAAGTGAGTTAAATCTCCCTTTAGATTCAGGAGTTAGAAACACGTTTCTGGTAAGAGCTGCGTTTGGACATTTCTCAGTGAATGGGAGTATATGCTGTAAGGAGAACTGTCTGCTTCTAAAACCAAAACGGAGCTACCTAACAGAACGGTCTTCAATGTGTGCATTCAACTTACAGAGTTAAACTCGTGTGTTGAAGGGGAAGTCTGGAAACGCTTTCTGTGGAGAGATCTCAAAACAGGCATTTCCAGCACTATTCCCGCATATAACGAAATAGCAGTAAAACTCTGCCTAAAACACAGAAGAAACGTATCCTTCAATCTGCTCTGCTGTGCGTTTGTTCAGCTAAGTGAGTTAAATCTCCCTTTAGATTCAGGAGTTAGAAACACGTTTCTGGTAAGAGCTGCGTTTGGACATTTCTCAGTGAATGGGAGTATATGCTGTAAGGAGAACTGTCTGCTTCTAAAACCAAAACGGAGCTACCTAACAGAACGGTCTTCAATGTGTGCATTCAACTTACAGAGTTAAACTCGTGTGTTGAAGGGGAAGTCTGGAAACGCTTTCTGTGGAGAGATCTCAAAACAGGCATTTCCAGCACTATTCTCGCATATAACGAAATAGCAGTAAAACTCTGCCTAAAACACAGAAGAAACGTATCCTTCAATCTGCTCTGCTGTGCGTTTGTTCAGCTAAGTGAGTTAAATCTCCCTTTAGATTCAGGAGTTAGAAACACGTTTCTGGTAAGAGCTGCGTTTGGACATTTCTCAGTGAATGGGAGTATATGCTGTAAGGAGAACTGTCTGCTTCTAAAACCAAAACGGAGCTACCTAACAGAACGGTCTTCAATGTGTGCATTCAACTTACAGAGTTAAACTCGTGTGTTGAAGGGGAAGTCTGGAAACGCTTTCTGTGGAGAGATCTCAAAACAGGCATTTCCAGGCATTTCCAGCACTATTCCCGCATATAACGAAATAGCAGTAAAACTCTGCCTAAAACACAGAAGAAACGTATCCTTCAATCTGCTCTGCTGTGCGTTTGTTCAGCTAAGTGAGTTAAATCTCCCTTTAGATTCAGGAGTTAGAAACACGTTTCTGGTAAGAGCTGCGTTTGGACATTTCTCAGTGAATGGGAGTATATGCTGTAAGGAGAACTGTCTGCTTCTAAAACCAAAACGGAGCTACCTAACAGAACGGTCTTCAATGTGTGCATTCAACTTACAGAGTTAAACTCGTGTGTTGAAGGGGAAGTCTGGAAACGCTTTCTGTGGAGAGATCTCAAAACAGGCATTTCCAGGCATTTCCAGCACTATTCCCGCATATAACGAAATAGCAGTAAAACTCTGCCTAAAACACAGAAGAAACGTATCCTTCAATCTGCTCTGCTGTGCGTTTGTTCAGCTAAGTGAGTTAAATCTCCCTTTAGATTCAGGAGTTAGAAACACGTTTCTGGTAAGAGCTGCGTTTGGACATTTCTCAGTGAATGGGAGTATATGCTGTAAGGAGAACTGTCTGCTTCTAAAACCAAAACGGAGCTACCTAACAGAACGGTCTTCAATGTGTGCATTCAACTTACAGAGTTAAACTCGTGTGTTGAAGGGGAAGTCTGGAAACGCTTTCTGTGGAGAGATCTCAAAACAGGCATTTCCAGCACTATTCCCGCATATAACGAAATAGCAGTAAAACTCTGCCTAAAACACAGAAGAAACGTATCCTTCAATCTGCTCTGCTGTGCGTTTGTTCAGCTAAGTGAGTTAAATCTCCCTTTAGATTCAGGAGTTAGAAACACGTTTCTGGTAAGAGCTGCGTTTGGACATTTCTCAGTGAATGGGAGTATATGCTGTAAGGAGAACTGTCTGCTTCTAAAACCAAAACGGAGCTACCTAACAGAACGGTCTTCAATGTGTGCATTCAACTTACAGAGTTAAACTCGTGTGTTGAAGGGGAAGTCTGGAAACGCTTTCTGTGGAGAGATCTCAAAACAGGCATTTCCAGGCATTTCCAGCACTATTCCCGCATATAACGAAATAGCAGTAAAACTCTGCCTAAAACACAGAAGAAACGTATCCTTCAATCTGCTCTGCTGTGCGTTTGTTCAGCTAAGTGAGTTAAATCTCCCTTTAGATTCAGGAGTTAGAAACACGTTTCTGGTAAGAGCTGCGTTTGGACATTTCTCAGTGAATGGGAGTATATGCTGTAAGGAGAACTGTCTGCTTCTAAAACCAAAACGGAGCTACCTAACAGAACGGTCTCCAATGTGTGCATTCAACTTACAGAGTTAAACTCGTGTGTTGAAGGGGAAGTCTGGAAACGCTTTCTGTGGAGAGATCTCAAAACAGGCATTTCCAGGCATTTCCAGCACTATTCCCGCATATAACGAAATAGCAGTAAAACTCTGCCTAAAACACAGAAGAAACGTATCCTTCAATCTGCTCTGCTGTGCGTTTGTTCAGCTAAGTGAGTTAAATCTCCCTTTAGATTCAGGAGTTAGAAACACGTTTCTGGTAAGAGCTGCGTTTGGACATTTCTCAGTGAATGGGAGTATATGCTGTAAGGAGAACTGTCTGCTTCTAAAACCAAAACGGAGCTACCTAACAGAACGGTCTTCAATGTGTGCATTCAACTTACAGAGTTAAACTCGTGTGTTGAAGGGGAAGTCTGGAAACGCTTTCTGTGGAGAGATCTCAAAACAGGCATTTCCAGCACTATTCCCGCATATAACGAAATAGCAGTAAAACTCTGCCTAAAACACAGAAGAAACGTATCCTTCAATCTGCTCTGCTGTGCGTTTGTTCAGCTAAGTGAGTTAAATCTCCCTTTAGATTCAGGAGTTAGAAACACGTTTCTGGTAAGAGCTGCGTTTGGACATTTCTCAGTGAATGGGAGTATATGCTGTAAGGAGAACTGTCTGCTTCTAAAACCAAAACGGAGCTACCTAACAGAACGGTCTTCAATGTGTGCATTCAACTTACTGAGTTATACTCGTGTGTTGAAGGGGAAGTCTGGAAACGCTTTCTGTGGAGAGATCTCAAAACAGGCATTTCCAGCACTATTCCCGCATATAACGAAATAGCAGTAAAACTCTGCCTAAAACACAGAAGAAACGTATCCTTCAATCTGCTCTGCTGTGCGTTTGTTCAGCTAAGTGAGTTAAATCTCCCTTTAGATTCAGGAGTTAGAAACACGTTTCTGGTAAGAGCTGCGTTTGGACATTTCTCAGTGAATGGGAGTATATGCTGTAAGGAGAACTGTCTGCTTCTAAAACCAAAACGGAGCTACCTAACAGAACGGTCTTCAATGTGTGCATTCAACTTACAGAGTTAAACTCGTGTGTTGAAGGGGAAGTCTGGAAACGCTTTCTGTGGAGAGATCTCAAAACAGGCATTTCCAGCACTATTCCCGCATATAACGAAATAGCAGTAAAACTCTGCCTAAAACACAGAAGAAACGTATCCTTCAATCTGCTCTGCTGTGCGTTGGTTCAGCTAAGTGAGTTAAATCTCCCTTTAGATTCAGGAGTTAGAAACACGTTTCTGGTAAGAGCTGCGTTTGGACATTTCTCAGTGAATGGGAGTATATGCTGTAAGGAGAACTGTCTGCTTCTAAAACCAAAACGGAGCTACCTAACAGAACGGTCTTCAATGTGTGCATTCAACTTACAGAGTTAAACTCGTGTGTTGAAGGGGAAGTCTGGAAACGCTTTCTGTGGAGAGATCTCAAAACAGGCATTTCCAGCACTATTCCCGCATATAACGAAATAGCAGTAAAACTCTGCCTAAAACACAGAAGAAACGTATCCTTCAATCTGCTCTGCTGTGCGTTTGTTCAGCTAAGTGAGTTAAATCTCCCTTTAGATTCAGGAGTTAGAAACACGTTTCTGGTAAGAGCTGCGTTTGGACATTTCTCAGTGAATGGGAGTATATGCTGTAAGGAGAACTGTCTGCTTCTAAAACCAAAACGGAGCTACCTAACAGAACGGTCTTCAATGTGTGCATTCAACTTACAGAGTTAAACTCGTGTGTTGAAGGGGAAGTCTGGAAACGCTTTCTGTGGAGAGATCTCAAAACAGGCATTTCCAGCACTATTCCCGCATATAACGAAATAGCAGTAAAACTCTGCCTAAAACACAGAAGAAACGTATCCTTCAATCTGCTCTGCTGTGCGTTTGTTCAGCTAAGTGAGTTAAATCTCCCTTTAGATTCAGGAGTTAGAAACACGTTTCTGGTAAGAGCTGCGTTTGGACATTTCTCAGTGAATGGGAGTATATGCTGTAAGGAGAACTGTCTGCTTCTAAAACCAAAACGGAGCTACCTAACAGAACGGTCTTCAATGTGTGCATTCAACTTACAGAGTTAAACTCGTGTGTTGAAGGGGAAGTCTGGAAACGCTTTCTGTGCAGAGATCTCAAAACAGGCATTTGCAGCACTATTCCCGCATATAACGAAATAGCAGTAAAACTCTGCCTAAAACACAGAAGAAACGTATCCTTCAATCTGCTCTGCTGTGCGTTTGTTCAGCTAAGTGAGTTAAATCTCCCTTTAGATTCAGGAGTTAGAAACACGTTTCTGGTAAGAGCTGCGTTTGGACATTTCTCAGTGAATGGGAGTATATGCTGTAAGGAGAACTGTCTGCTTCTAAAACCAAAACGGAGCTACCTAACAGAACGGTCTTCAATGTGTGCATTCAACTTACAGAGTTAAACTCGTGTGTTGAAGGGGAAGTCTGGAAACGCTTTCTGTGCAGAGATCTCAAAACAGGCATTTGCAGCACTATTCCCGCATATAACGAAATAGCAGTAAAACTCTGCCTAAAACACAGAAGAAACGTATCCTTCAATCTGCTCTGCTGTGCGTTTGTTCAGCTAAGTGAGTTAAATCTCCCTTTAGATTCAGGAGTTAGAAACACGTTTCTGGTAAGAGCTGCGTTTGGACATTTCTCAGTGAATGGGAGTATATGCTGTAAGGAGAACTGTCTGCTTCTAAAACCAAAACGGAGCTACCTAACAGAACGGTCTTCAATGTGTGCATTCAACTTACAGAGTTAAACTCGTGTGTTGAAGGGGAAGTCTGGAAACGCTTTCTGTGGAGAGATCTCAAAACAGGCATTTCCAGCACTATTCCCGCATATAACGAAATAGCAGTAAAACTCTGCCTAAAACACAGAAGAAACGTATCCTTCAATCTGCTCTGCTGTGCGTTTGTTCAGCTAAGTGAGTTAAATCTCCCTTTAGATTCAGGAGTTAGAAACACGTTTCTGGTAAGAGCTGCGTTTGGACATTTCTCAGTGAATGGGAGTATATGCTGTAAGGAGAACTGTCTGCTTCTAAAACCAAAACGGAGCTACCTAACAGAACGGTCTTCAATGTGTGCATTCAACTTACAGAGTTAAACTCGTGTGTTGAAGGGGAAGTCTGGAAACGCTTTCTGTGGAGAGATCTCAAAACAGGCATTTCCAGCACTATTCCCGCATATAACGAAATAGCAGTAAAACTCTGCCTAAAACACAGAAGAAACGTATCCTTCAATCTGCTCTGCTGTGCGTTTGTTCAGCTAAGTGAGTTAAATCTCCCTTTAGATTCAGGAGTTAGAAACACGTTTCTGGTAAGAGCTGCGTTTGGACATTTCTCAGTGAATGGGAGTATATGCTGTAAGGAGAACTGTCTGCTTCTAAAACCAAAACGGAGCTACCTAACAGAACGGTCTTCAATGTGTGCATTCAACTTACAGAGTTAAACTCGTGTGTTGAAGGGGAAGTCTGGAAACGCTTTCTGTGCAGAGATCTCAAAACAGGCATTTGCAGCACTATTCCCGCATATAACGAAATAGCAGTAAAACTCTGCCTAAAACACAGAAGAAACGTATCCTTCAATCTGCTCTGCTGTGCGTTTGTTCAGCTAAGTGAGTTAAATCTCCCTTTAGATTCAGGAGTTAGAAACACGTTTCTGGTAAGAGCTGCGTTTGGACATTTCTCAGTGAATGGGAGTATATGCTGTAAGGAGAACTGTCTGCTTCTAAAACCAAAACGGAGCTACCTAACAGAACGGTCTTCAATGTGTGCATTCAACTTACAGAGTTAAACTCGTGTGTTGAAGGGGAAGTCTGGAAACGCTTTCTGTGGAGAGATCTCAAAACAGGCATTTCCAGCACTATTCCCGCATATAACGAAATAGCAGTAAAACTCTGCCTAAAACACAGAAGAAACGTATCCTTCAATCTGCTCTGCTGTGCGTTTGTTCAGCTAAGTGAGTTAAATCTCCCTTTAGATTCAGGAGTTAGAAACACGTTTCTGGTAAGAGCTGCGTTTGGACATTTCTCAGTGAATGGGAGTATATGCTGTAAGGAGAACTGTCTGCTTCTAAAACCAAAACGGAGCTACCTAACAGAACGGTCTTCAATGTGTGCATTCAACTTACAGAGTTAAACTCGTGTGTTGAAGGGGAAGTCTGGAAACGCTTTCTGTGGAGAGATCTCAAAACAGGCATTTCCAGCACTATTCCCGCATATAACGAAATAGCAGTAAAACTCTGCCTAAAACACAGAAGAAACGTATCCTTCAATCTGCTCTGCTGTGCGTTTGTTCAGCTAAGTGAGTTAAATCTCCCTTTAGATTCAGGAGTTAGAAACACGTTTCTGGTAAGAGCTGCGTTTGGACATTTCTCAGTGAATGGGAGTATATGCTGTAAGGAGAACTGTCTGCTTCTAAAACCAAAACGGAGCTACCTAACAGAACGGTCTTCAATGTGTGCATTCAACTTACAGAGTTAAACTCGTGTGTTGAAGGGGAAGTCTGGAAACGCTTTCTGTGCAGAGATCTCAAAACAGGCATTTGCAGCACTATTCCCGCATATAACGAAATAGCAGTAAAACTCTGCCTAAAACACAGAAGAAACGTATCCTTCAATCTGCTCTGCTGTGCGTTTGTTCAGCTAAGTGAGTTAAATCTCCCTTTAGATTCAGGAGTTAGAAACACGTTTCTGGTAAGAGCTGCGTTTGGACATTTCTCAGTGAATGGGAGTATATGCTGTAAGGAGAACTGTCTGCTTCTAAAACCAAAACGGAGCTACCTAACAGAACGGTCTTCAATGTGTGCATTCAACTTACAGAGTTAAACTCGTGTGTTGAAGGGGAAGTCTGGAAACGCTTTCTGTGCAGAGATCTCAAAACAGGCATTTGCAGCACTATTCCCGCATATAACGAAATAGCAGTAAAACTCTGCCTAAAACACAGAAGAAACGTATCCTTCAATCTGCTCTGCTGTGCGTTTGTTCAGCTAAGTGAGTTAAATCTCCCTTTAGATTCAGGAGTTAGAAACACGTTTCTGGTAAGAGCTGCGTTTGGACATTTCTCAGTGAATGGGAGTATATGCTGTAAGGAGAACTGTCTGCTTCTAAAACCAAAACGGAGCTACCTAACAGAACGGTCTTCAATGTGTGCATTCAACTTACAGAGTTAAACTCGTGTGTTGAAGGGGAAGTCTGGAAACGCTTTCTGTGGAGAGATCTCAAAACAGGCATTTCCAGCACTATTCCCGCATATAACGAAATAGCAGTAAAACTCTGCCTAAAACACATAAGAAACGTATCATTCAATCTGCTCTGCTGTGCGTTTGTTCAGCTAAGTGAGTTAAATCTCCCTTTAGATTCAGGAGTTAGAAACACGTTTCTGGTAAGAGCTGCGTTTGGACATTTCTCAGTGAATGGGAGTATATGCTGTAAGGAGAACTGTCTGCTTCTAAAACCAAAACGGAGCTACCTAACAGAACGGTCTTCAATGTGTGCATTCAACTTACAGAGTTAAACTCGTGTGTTGAAGGGGAAGTCTGGAAACGCTTTCTGTGGAGAGATCTCAAAACAGGCATTTCCAGCACTATTCCCGCATATAACGAAATAGCAGTAAAACTCTGCCTAAAACACAGAAGAAACGTATCCTTCAATCTGCTCTGCTGTGCGTTTGTTCAGCTAAGTGAGTTAAATCTCCCTTTAGATTCAGGAGTTAGAAACACGTTTCTGGTAAGAGCTGCGTTTGGACATTTCTCAGTGAATGGGAGTATATGCTGTAAGGAGAACTGTCTGCTTCTAAAACCAAAACGGAGCTACCTAACAGAACGGTCTTCAATGTGTGCATTCAACTTACAGAGTTAAACTCGTGTGTTGAAGGGGAAGTCTGGAAACGCTTTCTGTGGAGAGTTCTCAAAACAGGCATTTCCAGGCATTTCCAGCACTATTCCCGCATATAACGAAATAGCAGTAAAACTCTGCCTAAAACACAGAAGAAACGTATCCTTCAATCTGCTCTGCTGTGCGTTTGTTCAGCTAAGTGAGTTAAATCTCCCTTTAGATTCAGGAGTTAGAAACACGTTTCTGGTAAGAGCTGCGTTTGGACATTTCTCAGTGAATGGGAGTATATGCTGTAAGGAGAACTGTCTGCTTCTAAAACCAAAACGGAGCTACCTAACAGAACGGTCTTCAATGTGTGCATTCAACTTACAGAGTTAAACTCGTGTGTTGAAGGGGAAGTCTGGAAACGCTTTCTGTGCAGAGATCTCAAAACAGGCATTTGCAGCACTATTCCCGCATATAACGAAATAGCAGTAAAACTCTGCCTAAAACACAGAAGAAACGTATCCTTCAATCTGCTCTGCTGTGCGTTTGTTCAGCTAAGTGAGTTAAATCTCCCTTTAGATTCAGGAGTTAGAAACACGTTTCTGGTAAGAGCTGCGTTTGGACATTTCTCAGTGAATGGGAGTATATGCTGTAAGGAGAACTGTCTGCTTCTAAAACCAAAACGGAGCTACCTAACAGAACGGTCTTCAATGTGTGCATTCAACTTACAGAGTTAAACTCGTGTGTTGAAGGGGAAGTCTGGAAACGCTTTCTGTGCAGAGATCTCAAAACAGGCATTTGCAGCACTATTCCCGCATATAACGAAATAGCAGTAAAACTCTGCCTAAAACACAGAAGAAACGTATCCTTCAATCTGCTCTGCTGTGCGTTTGTTCAGCTAAGTGAGTTAAATCTCCCTTTAGATTCAGGAGTTAGAAACACGTTTCTGGTAAGAGCTGCGTTTGGACATTTCTCAGTGAATGGGAGTATATGCTGTAAGGAGAACTGTCTGCTTCTAAAACCAAAACGGAGCTACCTAACAGAACGGTCTTCAATGTGTGCATTCAACTTACAGAGTTAAACTCGTGTGTTGAAGGGGAAGTCTGGAAACGCTTTCTGTGGAGAGATCTCAAAACAGGCATTTCCAGGCATTTCCAGCACTATTCCCGCATATAACGAAATAGCAGTAAAACTCTGCCTAAAACACAGAAGAAACGTATCCTTCAATCTGCTCTGCTGTGCGTTTGTTCAGCTAAGTGAGTTAAATCTCCCTTTAGATTCAGGAGTTAGAAACACGTTTCTGGTAAGAGCTGCGTTTGGACATTTCTCAGTGAATGGGAGTATATGCTGTAAGGAGAACTGTCTGCTTCTAAAACCAAAACGGAGCTACCTAACAGAACGGTCTTCAATGTGTGCATTCAACTTACAGAGTTAAACTCGTGTGTTGAAGGGGAAGTCTGGAAACGCTTTCTGTGGAGAGATCTCAAAACAGGCATTTCCAGGCATTTCCAGCACTATTCCCGCATATAACGAAATAGCAGTAAAACTCTGCCTAAAACACAGAAGAAACGTATCCTTCAATCTGCTCTGCTGTGCGTTTGTTAAGCTAAGTGAGTTAAATCTCCCTTTAGATTCAGGAGTTAGAAACACGTTTCTGGTAAGAGCTGCGTTTGGACATTTCTCAGTGAATGGGAGTATATGCTGTAAGGAGAACTGTCTGCTTCTAAAACCAAAACGGAGCTACCTAACAGAACAGTCTTCAATGTGTGCATTCAACTTACAGAGTTAAACTAGTGTGTTGAAGGGGAAGTCTGGAAACGCTTTCTGTGGAGAGATCTCAAAACAGGCATTTCCAGCACTATTCCCGCATATAACGAAATAGCAGTAAAACTCTGCCTAAAACACAGAAGAAACGTATCCTTCAATCTGCTCTGCTGTGCGTTTGTTCAGCTAAGTGAGTTAAATCTCCCTTTAGATTCAGGAGTTAGAAACACGTTTCAGGTAAGAGCTGCGTTTGGACATTTCTCAGTGAATGGGAGTATATGCTGTAAGGAGAACTGTCTGCTTCTAAAACCAAAACGGAGCTACCTAACAGAACGGTCTTCAATGTGTGCATTCAACTTACAGAGTTAAACTCGTGTGTTGAAGGGGAAGTCTGGAAACGCTTTCTGTGGAGAGATCTCGAAACAGGCATTTCCAGCACTATTCCCGCATATAACGAAATAGCAGTAAAACTCTGCCTAAAACACAGAAGAAACGTATCCTTCAATCTGCTCTGCTGTGCGTTTGTTCAGCTAAGTGAGTTAAATCTCCCTTTAGATTCAGGAGTTAGAAACACGTTTCTGGTAAGAGCTGCGTTTGGACATTTCTCAGTGAATGGGAGTATATGCTGTAAGGAGAACTGTCTGCTTCTAAAACCAAAACGGAGCTACCTAACAGAACGGTCTTCAATGTGTGCATTCAACTTACAGAGTTAAACTCGTGTGTTGAAGGGGAAGTCTGGAAACGCTTTCTGTGGAGAGATCTCAAAACAGGCATTTCCAGCACTATTCCCGCATATAACGAAATAGCAGTAAAACTCTGCCTAAAACACAGAAGAAACGTATCCTTCAATCTGCTCTGCTGTGCGTTTGTTCAGCTAAGTGAGTTAAATCTCCCTTTAGATTCAGGAGTTAGAAACACGTTTCTGGTAAGAGCTGCGTTTGGACATTTCTCAGTGAATGGGAGTATATGCTGTAAGGAGAACTGTCTGCTTCTAAAACCAAAACGGAGCTACCTAACAGAACGGTCTTCAATGTGTGCATTCAACTTACAGAGTTAAACTCGTGTGTTGAAGGGGAAGTCTGGAAACGCTTTCTGTGGAGAGATCTCAAAACAGGCATTTCCAGCACTATTCCCGCATATAACGAAATAGCAGTAAAACTCTGCCTAAAACACAGAAGAAACGTATCCTTCAATCTGCTCTGCTGTGCGTTTGTTCAGCTAAGTGAGTTAAATCTCCCTTTAGATTCAGGAGTTAGAAACACGTTTCTGGTAAGAGCTGCGTTTGGACATTTCTCAGTGAATGGGAGTATATGCTGTAAGGAGAACTGTCTGCTTCTAAAACCAAAACGGAGCTACCTAACAGAACGGTCTTCAATGTGTGCATTCAACTTACAGAGTTAAACTCGTGTGTTGAAGGGGAAGTCTGGAAACGCTTTCTGTGGAGAGATCTCAAAACAGGCATTTCCAGGCATTTCCAGCACTATTCCCGCATATAACGAAATAGCAGTAAAACTCTGCCTAAAACACAGAAGAAACGTATCCTTCAATCTGCTCTGCTGTGCGTTTGTTCAGCTAAGTGAGTTAAATCTCCCTTTAGATTCAGGAGTTAGAAACACGTTTCTGGTAAGAGCTGCGTTTGGACATTTCTCAGTGAATGGGAGTATATGCTGTAAGGAGAACTGTCTGCTTCTAAAACCAAAACGGAGCTACCTAACAGAACGGTCTTCAATGTGTGCATTCAACTTACAGAGGTAAACTCGTGTGTTGAAGGGGAAGTCTGGAAACGCTTTCTGTGGAGAGATCTCGAAACAGGCATTTCCAGCACTATTCCCGCATATAACGAAATAGCAGTAAAACTCTGCCTAAAACACAGAAGAAACGTATCCTTCAATCTGCTCTGCTGTGCGTTTGTTCAGCTAAGTGAGCTAAATCTCCCTTTAGATTCAGGAGTTAGAAACACGTTTCTGGTAAGAGCTGCGTTTGGACATTTCTCAGTGAATGGGAGTATATGCTGTAAGGAGAACTGTCTGCTTCTAAAACCAAAACGGAGCTACCTAACAGAATGGTCTTCAATGTGTGCATTCAACTTACAGAGTTACACTCGTGTGTTGAAGGGGAAGTCTGGAAACGCTTTCTGTGGAGAGATCTCAAAACAGGCATTTCCAGGCATTTCCAGCACTATTCCCGCATATAACGAAATAGCAGTAAAACTCTGCCTAAAACACAGAAGAAACGTATCCTTCAATCTGCTCTGCTGTGCGTTTGTTCAGCTAAGTGAGTTACATCTCCCTTTAGATTCAGGAGTTAGAAACACGTTTCTGGTAAGGGCTGCGTTTGGACATTTCTCAGTGAATGGGAGTATATGCTGTAAGGAGAACTGTCTGCTTCTAAAACCAAAACGGAGCTACCTAACAGAACGGTCTTCAATGTGTGCATTCAACTTACAGAGTTAAACTCGTGTGTTGAAGGGGAAGTCTGGAAACGCTTTCTGTGGAGAGATCTCAAAACAGGCATTTCCAGCACTATTCCCGCATATAACGAAATAGCAGTAAAACTCTGCCTAAAACACAGAAGAAACGTATCCTTCAATCTGCTCTGCTGTGCGTTTGTTCAGCTAAGTGAGTTAAATCTCCCTTTAGATTCAGGAGTTAGAAACACGTTTCTGGTAAGAGCTGCGTTTGGACATTTCTCAGTGAATGGGAGTATATGCTGTAAGGAGAACTGTCTGCTTCTAAAACCAAAACGGAGCTACCTAACAGAACGGTCTTCAATGTGTGCATTCAACTTACAGAGTTAAACTCGTGTGTTGAAGGGGAAGTCTGGAAACGCTTTCTGTGGAGAGATCTCAAAACAGGCATTTCCAGGCATTTCCAGCACTATTCCCGCATATAACGAAATAGCAGTAAAAATTTGCCTAAAACACAGAAGAAACGTATCCTTCAATCTGCTCTGCTGTGCGTTTGTTCAGCTAAGTGAGTTAAATCTCCCTTTAGATTCAGGAGTTAGAAACACGTTTCTGGTAAGAGCTGCGTTTGGACATTTCTCAGTGAATGGGAGTATATGCTGTAAGGAGAACTGTCTGCTTCTAAAACCAAAACGGAGCTACCTAACAGAACGGTCTTCAATGTGTGCATTCAACTTACAGAGGTAAACTCGTGTGTTGAAGGGGAAGTCTGGAAACGCTTTCTGTGGAGAGATCTCGAAACAGGCATTTCCAGCACTATTCCCGCATATAACGAAATAGCAGTAAAACTCTGCCTAAAACACAGAAGAAACGTATCCTTCAATCTGCTCTGCTGTGCGTTTGTTCAGCTAAGTGAGTTAAATCTCCCTTTAGATTCAGGAGTTAGAAACACGTTTCTGGTAAGAGCTGCGTTTGGACATTTCTCAGTGAATGGGAGTATATGCTGTAAGGAGAACTGTCTGCTTCTAAAACCAAAACGGAGCTACCTAACAGAATGGTCTTCAATGTGTGCATTCAACTTACAGAGTTACACTCGTGTGTTGAAGGGGAAGTCTGGAAACGCTTTCTGTGGAGAGATCTCAAAACAGGCATTTCCAGGCATTTCCAGCACTATTCCCGCATATAACGAAATAGCAGTAAAACTCTGCCTAAAACACAGAAGAAACGTATCCTTCAATCTGCTCTGCTGTGCGTTTGTTCAGCTAAGTGAGTTAAATCTCCCTTTAGATTCAGGAGTTAGAAACACGTTTCTGGTAAGGGCTGCGTTTGGACATTTCTCAGTGAATGGGAGTATATGCTGTAAGGAGAACTGTCTGCTTCTAAAACCAAAACGGAGCTACCTAACAGAACGGTCTTCAATGTGTGCATTCAACTTACAGAGTTAAACTCGTGTGTTGAAGGGGAAGTCTGGAAACGCTTTCTGTGGAGAGATCTCAAAACAGGCATTTCCAGCACTATTCCCGCATATAACGAAATAGCAGTAAAACTCTGCCTAAAACACAGAAGAAACGTATCCTTCAATCTGCTCTGCTGTGCGTTTGTTCAGCTAAGTGAGTTAAATCTCCCTTTAGATTCAGGAGTTAGAAACACGTTTCTGGTAAGAGCTGCGTTTGGACATTTCTCAGTGAATGGGAGTATATGCTGTAAGGAGAACTGTCTGCTTCTAAAACCAAAACGGAGCTACCTAACAGAACGGTCTTCAATGTGTTCATTCAACTTACAGAGTTAAACTCGTGTGTTGAAGGGGAAGTCTGGAAACGCTTTCTGTGGAGAGATCTCGAAACAGGCATTTCCAGCACTATTCCCGCATATAACGAAATAGCAGTAAAACTCTGCCTAAAACACAGAAGAAACGTATCCTTCAATCTGCTCTGCTGTGCGTTTGTTCAGCTAAGTGAGTTAAATCTCCCTTTAGATTCAGGAGTTAGAAACACGTTTCTGGTAAGAGCTGCGTTTGGACATTTCTCAGTGAATGGGAGTATATGCTGTAAGGAGAACTGTCTGCTTCTAAAACCAAAACGGAGCTACCTAACAGAACGGTCTTCAATGTGTGCATTCAACTTACAGAGTTAAACTCGTGTGTTGAAGGGGAAGTCTGGAAACGCTTTCTGTGGAGAGATCTCAAAACAGGCATTTCCAGCACTATTCCCGCATATAACGAAATAGCAGTAAAACTCTGCCTAAAACACAGAAGAAACGTATCCTTCAATCTGCTCTGCTGTGCGTTTGTTCAGCTAAGTGAGTTAAATCTCCCTTTAGATTCAGGAGTTAGAAACACGTTTCTGGTAAGAGCTGCGTTTGGACATTTCTCAGTGAATGGGAGTATATGCTGTAAGGAGAACTGTCTGCTTCTAAAACCAAAACGGAGCTACCTAACAGAACGGTCTTCAATGTGTGCATTCAACTTACAGAGTTAAACTCGTGTGTTGAAGGGGAAGTCTGGAAACGCTTTCTGTGGAGAGATCTCAAAACAGGCATTTCCAGCACTATTCCCGCATATAACGAAATAGCAGTAAAACTCTGCCTAAAACACAGAAGAAACGTATCCTTCAATCTGCTCTGCTGTGCGTTTGTTCAGCTAAGTGAGTTAAATCTCCCTTTAGATTCAGAAGTTAGAAACACGTTTCTGGTAAGAGCTGCGTTTGGACATTTCTCAGTGAATGGGAGTATATGCTGTAAGGAGAACTGTCTGCTTCTAAAACCAAAACGGAGCTACCTAACAGAACGGTCTTCAATGTGTGCATTCAACTTACAGAGTTAAACTCGTGTGTTGAAGGGGAAGTCTGGAAACGCTTTCTGTGGAGAGATCTCAAAACAGGCATTTCCAGCACTATTCCCGCATATAACGAAATAGCAGTAAAACTCTGCCTAAAACACAGAAGAAACGTATCCTTCAATCTGCTCTGCTGTGCGTTTGTTCAGCTAAGTGAGTTAAATCTCCCTTTAGATTCAGGAGTTAGAAACACGTTTCTGGTAAGAGCTGCGTTTGGACATTTCTCAGTGAATGGGAGTATATGCTGTAAGGAGAACTGTCTGCTTCTAAAACCAAAACGGAGCTACCTAACAGAACGGTCTTCAATGTGTGCATTCAACTTACAGAGTTAAACTCGTGTGTTGAAGGGGAAGTCTGCAAATGCTTTCTGTGGAGAGATCTCAAAACAGGCATTTCCAGCACTATTCCCGCATATAACGAAATAGCAGTAAAACTCTGCCTAAAACACAGAAGAAACGTATCCTTCAATCTGCTCTGCTGTGCGTTTGTTCAGCTAAGTGAGTTAAATCTCCCTTTAGATTCAGGAGTTAGAAACACGTTTCTGGTAAGAGCTGCGTTTGGACATTTCTCAGTGAATGGGTGTATATGCTGTAAGGAGAACTGTCTGCTTCTAAAACCAAAACGGAGCTACCTAACAGAACGGTCTTCAATGTGTGCATTCAACTTACAGAGTTAAACTCGTGTGTTGAAGGGGAAGTCTGGAAACGCTTTCTGTGGAGAGATCTCAAAACAGGCATTTCCAGGCATTTCCAGCACTATTCCCGCATATAACGAAATAGCAGTAAAACTCTGCCTAAAACACAGAAGAAACGTATCCTTCAATCTGCTCTGCTGTGCGTTTGTTCAGCTAAGTGAGTTAAATCTCCCTTTAGATTCAGGAGTTAGAAACACGTTTCTGGTAAGAGCTGCGTTTGGACATTTCTCAGTGAATGGGAGTATATGCTGTAAGGAGAACTGTCTGCTTCTAAAACCAAAACGGAGCTACCTAACAGAACGGTCTTCAATGTGTGCATTCAACTTACAGAGTTAAACTCGTGTGTTGAAGGGGAAGTCTGGAAACGCTTTCCGTGGAGAGATCTCGAAACAGGCATTTCCAGCACTATTCCCGCATATAACGAAATAGCAGTAAAACTCTGCCTAAAACACAGAAGAAACGTATCCTTCAATCTGCTCTGCTGTGCGTTTGTTCAGCTAAGTGAGTTAAATCTCCCTTTAGATTCAGGAGTTAGAAACACGTTTCTGGTAAGAGCTGCGTTTGGACATTTCTCAGTGAATGGGAGTATATGCTGTAAGGAGAACTGTCTGCTTCTAAAACCAAAACGGAGCTACCTAACAGAACGGTCTTCAATGTGTGCATTCAACTTACAGAGTTAAACTCGTGTGTTGAAGGGGAAGTCTGGAAACGCTTTCTGTGGAGAGATCTCAAAACAGGCATTTCCAGGCATTTCCAGCACTATTCCCGCATATAACGAAATAGCAGTAAAACTCTGCCTAAAACACAGAAGAAACGTATCCTTCAATCTGCTCTGCTGTGCGTTTGTTCAGCTAAGTGAGTTAAATCTCCCTTTAGATTCAGGAGTTAGAAACACGTTTCTGGTAAGAGCTGCGTTTGGACATTTCTCAGTGAATGGGAGTATATGCTGTAAGGAGAACTGTCTGCTTCTAAAACCAAAACGGAGCTACCTAACAGAACGGTCTTCAATGTGTGCATTCAACTTACAGAGTTAAACTCGTGTGTTGAAGGGGAAGTCTGGAAACGCTTTCTGTGGAGAGATCTCAAAACAGGCATTTCCAGCACTATTCCCGCATATAACGAAATAGCAGTAAAACTCTGCCTAAAACACAGAAGAAACGTATCCTTCAATCTGCTCTGCTGTGCGTTTGTTCAGCTAAGTGAGTTAAATCTCCCTTTAGATTCAGGAGTTAGAAACACGTTTCTGGTAAGAGCTGCGTTTGGACATTTCTCAGTGAATGGGAGTATATGCTGTAAGGAGAACTGTCTGCTTCTAAAACCAAAACGGAGCTACCTAACAGAACGGTCTTCAATGTGTTCATTCAACTTACAGAGTTAAACTCGTGTGTTGAAGGGGAAGTCTGGAAACGCTTTCTGTGGAGAGATCTCGAAACAGGCATTTCCAGCACTATTCCCGCATATAACGAAATAGCAGTAAAACTCTGCCTAAAACACAGAAGAAACGTATACTTCAATCTGCTCTGCTGTGCGTTTGTTCAGCTAAGTGAGTTAAATCTCCCTTTAGATTCAGGAGTTAGAAACACGTTTCTGGTAAGAGCTGCGTTTGGACATTTCTCAGTGAATGGGAGTATATGCTGTAAGGAGAACTGTCTGCTTCTAAAACCAAAACGGAGCTACCTAACAGAACGGTCTTCAATGTGTGCATTCAACTTACAGAGTTAAACTCGTGTGTTGAAGGGGAAGTCTGGAAACGCTTTCTGTGGAGAGATCTCAAAACAGGCATTTCCAGCACTATTCCCGCATATAACGAAATAGCAGTAAAACTCTGCCTAAAACACAGAAGAAACGTATCCTTCAATCTGCTCTGCTGTGCGTTTGTTCAGCTAAGTGAGTTAAATCTCCCTTTAGATTCAGGAGTTAGAAACACGTTTCTGGTAAGAGCTGCGTTTGGACATTTCTCAGTGAATGGGAGTATATGCTGTAAGGAGAACTGTCTGCTTCTAAAACCAAAACGGAGCTACCTAACAGAACGGTCTTCAATGTGTGCATTCAACTTACAGAGTTAAACTCGTGTGTTGAAGGGGAAGTCTGGAAACGCTTTCTGTGGAGAGATCTCAAAACAGGCATTTCCAGCACTATTCCCGCATATAACGAAATAGCAGTAAAACTCTGCCTAAAACACAGAAGAAACGTATCCTTCAATCTGCTCTGCTGTGCGTTTGTTCAGCTAAGTGAGTTAAATCTCCCTTTAGATTCAGGAGTTAGAAACACGTTTCTGGTAAGAGCTGCGTTTGGACATTTCTCAGTGAATGGGAGTATATGCTGTAAGGAGAACTGTCTGCTTCTAAAACCAAAACGGAGCTACCTAACAGAACGGTCTTCAATGTGTGCATTCAACTTACAGAGTTAAACTCGTGTGTTGAAGGGGAAGTCTGGAAACGCTTTCTGTGGAGAGATCTCAAAACAGGCATTTCCAGGCATTTCCAGCACTATTCCCGCATATAACGAAATAGCAGTAAAACTCTGCCTAAAACACAGAAGAAACGTATCCTTCAATCTGCTCTGCTGTGCGTTTGTTCAGCTAAGTGAGTTAAATCTCCCTTTAGATTCAGGAGTTAGAAACACGTTTCTGGTAAGAGCTGCGTTTGGACATTTCTCAGTGAATGGGAGTATATGCTGTAAGGAGAACTGTCTGCTTCTAAAACCAAAACGGAGCTACCTAACAGAACGGTCTTCAATGTGTGCATTCAACTTACAGAGTTAAACTCGTGTGTTGAAGGGGAAGTCTGGAAACGCTTTCCGTGGAGAGATCTCGAAACAGGCATTTCCAGCACTATTCCCGCATATAACGAAATAGCAGTAAAACTCTGCCTAAAACACAGAAGAAACGTATCCTTCAATCTGCTCTGCTGTGCGTTTGTTCAGCTAAGTGAGTTAAATCTCCCTTTAGATTCAGGAGTTAGAAACACGTTTCTGGTAAGAGCTGCGTTTGGACATTTCTCAGTGAATGGGAGTATATGCTGTAAGGAGAACTGTCTGCTTCTAAAACCAAAACGGAGCTACCTAACAGAACGGTCTTCAATGTGTGCATTCAACTTACAGAGTTAAACTCGTGTGTTGAAGGGGAAGTCTGGAAACGCTTTCTGTGGAGAGATCTCAAAACAGGCATTTCCAGGCATTTCCAGCACTATTCCCGCATATAACGAAATAGCAGTAAAACTCTGCCTAAAACACAGAAGAAACGTATCCTTCAATCTGCTCTGCTGTGCGTTTGTTCAGCTAAGTGAGTTAAATCTCCCTTTAGATTCAGGAGTTAGAAACACGTTTCTGGTAAGAGCTGCGTTTGGACATTTCTCAGTGAATGGGAGTATATGCTGTAAGGAGAACTGTCTGCTTCTAAAACCAAAACGGAGCTACCTAACAGAACGGTCTTCAATGTGTGCATTCAACTTACAGAGTTAAACTCGTGTGTTGAAGGGGAAGTCTGGAAACGCTTTCTGTGGAGAGATCTCAAAACAGGCATTTCCAGGCATTTCCAGCACTATTCCCGCATATAACGAAATAGCAGTAAAACTCTGCCTAAAACACAGAAGAAACGTATCCTTCAATCTGCTCTGCTGTGCGTTTGTTCAGCTAAGTGAGTTAAATCTCCCTTTAGATTCAGGAGTTAGAAACACGTTTCTGGTAAGAGCTGCGTTTGGACATTTCTCAGTGAATGGGAGTATATGCTGTAAGGAGAACTGTCTGCTTCTAAAACCAAAACGGAGCTACCTAACAGAACGGTCTTCAATGTGTGCATTCAACTTACAGAGTTAAACTCGTGTGTTGAAGGGGAAGTCTGGAAACGCTTTCCGTGGAGAGATCTCGAAACAGGCATTTCCAGCACTATTCCCGCATATAACGAAATAGCAGTAAAACTCTGCCTAAAACACAGAAGAAACGTATCCTTCAATCTGCTCTGCTGTGCGTTTGTTCAGCTAAGTGAGTTAAATCTCCCTTTAGATTCAGGAGTTAGAAACACGTTTCTGGTAAGAGCTGCGTTTGGACATTTCTCAGTGAATGGGAGTATATGCTGTAAGGAGAACTGTCTGCTTCTAAAACCAAAACGGAGCTACCTAACAGAACGGTCTTCAATGTGTGCATTCAACTTACAGAGTTAAACTCGTGTGTTGAAGGGGAAGTCTGGAAACGCTTTCTGTGGAGAGATCTCAAAACAGGCATTTCCAGGCATTTCCAGCACTATTCCCGCATATAACGAAATAGCAGTAAAACTCTGCCTAAAACACAGAAGAAACGTATCCTTCAATCTGCTCTGCTGTGCGTTTGTTCAGCTAAGTGAGTTAAATCTCCCTTTAGATTCAGGAGTTAGAAACACGTTTCTGGTAAGAGCTGCGTTTGGACATTTCTCAGTGAATGGGAGTATATGCTGTAAGGAGAACTGTCTGCTTCTAAAACCAAAACGGAGCTACCTAACAGAACGGTCTTCAATGTGTGCATTCAACTTACAGAGTTAAACTCGTGTGTTGAAGGGGAAGTCTGGAAACGCTTTCTGTGGAGAGATCTCAAAACAGGCATTTCCAGCACTATTCCCGCATATAACGAAATAGCAGTAAAACTCTGCCTAAAACACAGAAGAAACGTATCCTTCAATCTGCTCTGCTGTGCGTTTGTTCAGCTAAGTGAGTTAAATCTCCCTTTAGATTCAGGAGTTAGAAACACGTTTCTGGTAAGAGCTGCGTTTGGACATTTCTCAGTGAATGGGAGTATATGCTGTAAGGAGAACTGTCTGCTTCTAAAACCAAAACGGAGCTACCTAACAGAACGGTCTTCAATGTGTTCATTCAACTTACAGAGTTAAACTCGTGTGTTGAAGGGGAAGTCTGGAAACGCTTTCTGTGGAGAGATCTCGAAACAGGCATTTCCAGCACTATTCCCGCATATAACGAAATAGCAGTAAAACTCTGCCTAAAACACAGAAGAAACGTATACTTCAATCTGCTCTGCTGTGCGTTTGTTCAGCTAAGTGAGTTAAATCTCCCTTTAGATTCAGGAGTTAGAAACACGTTTCTGGTAAGAGCTGCGTTTGGACATTTCTCAGTGAATGGGAGTATATGCTGTAAGGAGAACTGTCTGCTTCTAAAACCAAAACGGAGCTACCTAACAGAACGGTCTTCAATGTGTGCATTCAACTTACAGAGTTAAACTCGTGTGTTGAAGGGGAAGTCTGGAAACGCTTTCTGTGGAGAGATCTCAAAACAGGCATTTCCAGCACTATTCCCGCATATAACGAAATAGCAGTAAAACTCTGCCTAAAACACAGAAGAAACGTATCCTTCAATCTGCTCTGCTGTGCGTTTGTTCAGCTAAGTGAGTTAAATCTCCCTTTAGATTCAGGAGTTAGAAACACGTTTCTGGTAAGAGCTGCGTTTGGACATTTCTCAGTGAATGGGAGTATATGCTGTAAGGAGAACTGTCTGCTTCTAAAACCAAAACGGAGCTACCTAACAGAACGGTCTTCAATGTGTGCATTCAACTTACAGAGTTAAACTCGTGTGTTGAAGGGGAAGTCTGGAAACGCTTTCTGTGGAGAGATCTCAAAACAGGCATTTCCAGCACTATTCCCGCATATAACGAAATAGCAGTAAAACTCTGCCTAAAACACAGAAGAAACGTATCCTTCAATCTGCTCTGCTGTGCGTTTGTTCAGCTAAGTGAGTTAAATCTCCCTTTAGATTCAGGAGTTAGAAACACGTTTCTGGTAAGAGCTGCGTTTGGACATTTCTCAGTGAATGGGAGTATATGCTGTAAGGAGAACTGTCTGCTTCTAAAACCAAAACGGAGCTACCTAACAGAACGGTCTTCAATGTGTGCATTCAACTTACAGAGTTAAACTCGTGTGTTGAAGGGGAAGTCTGGAAACGCTTTCTGTGGAGAGATCTCAAAACAGGCATTTCCAGGCATTTCCAGCACTATTCCCGCATATAACGAAATAGCAGTAAAACTCTGCCTAAAACACAGAAGAAACGTATCCCTCAATCTGCTCTGCTGTGCGTTTGTTCAGCTAAGTGAGTTAAATCTCCCTTTAGATTCAGGAGTTAGAAACACGTTTCTGGTAAGAGCTGCGTTTGGACATTTCTCAGTGAATGGGAGTATATGCTGTAAGGAGAACTGTCTGCTTCTAAAACCAAAACGGAGCTACCTAACAGAACGGTCTTCAATGTGTGCATTCAACTTACAGAGTTAAACTCGTGTGTTGAAGGGGAAGTCTGGAAACGCTTTCCGTGGAGAGATCTCGAAACAGGCATTTCCAGCACTATTCCCGCATATAACGAAATAGCAGTAAAACTCTGCCTAAAACACAGAAGAAACGTATCCTTCAATCTGCTCTGCTGTGCGTTTGTTCAGCTAAGTGAGTTAAATCTCCCTTTAGATTCAGGAGTTAGAAACACGTTTCTGGTAAGAGCTGCGTTTGGACATTTCTCAGTGAATGGGAGTATATGCTGTAAGGAGAACTGTCTGCTTCTAAAACCAAAACGGAGCTACCTAACAGAACGGTCTTCAATGTGTGCATTCAACTTACAGAGTTAAACTCGTGTGTTGAAGGGGAAGTCTGGAAACGCTTTCTGTGGAGAGATCTCAAAACAGGCATTTCCAGGCATTTCCAGCACTATTCCCGCATATAACGAAATAGCAGTAAAACTCTGCCTAAAACACAGAAGAAACGTATCCTTCAATCTGCTCTGCTGTGCGTTTGTTCAGCTAAGTGAGTTAAATCTCCCTTTAGATTCAGGAGTTAGAAACACGTTTCTGGTAAGAGCTGCGTTTGGACATTTCTCAGTGAATGGGAGTATATGCTGTAAGGAGAACTGTCTGCTTCTAAAACCAAAACGGAGCTACCTAACAGAACGGTCTTCAATGTGTGCATTCAACTTACAGAGTTAAACTCGTGTGTTGAAGGGGAAGTCTGGAAACGCTTTCTGTGGAGAGATCTCAAAACAGGCATTTCCAGGCATTTCCAGCACTATTCCCGCATATAACGAAATAGCAGTAAAACTCTGCCTAAAACACAGAAGAAACGTATCCTTCAATCTGCTCTGCTGTGCGTTTGTTCAGCTAAGTGAGTTAAATCTCCCTTTAGATTCAGGAGTTAGAAACACGTTTCTGGTAAGAGCTGCGTTTGGACATTTCTCAGTGAATGGGAGTATATGCTGTAAGGAGAACTGTCTGCTTCTAAAACCAAAACGGAGCTACCTAACAGAACGGTCTTCAATGTGTGCATTCAACTTACAGAGTTAAACTCGTGTGTTGAAGGGGAAGTCTGGAAACGCTTTCTGTGGAGAGATCTCAAAACAGGCATTTCCAGCACTATTCCCGCATATAACGAAATAGCAGTAAAACTCTGCCTAAAACACAGAAGAAACGTATCCTTCAATCTGCTCTGCTGTGCGTTTGTTCAGCTAAGTGAGTTAAATCTCCCTTTAGATTCAGGAGTTAGAAACACGTTTCTGGTAAGAGCTCCGTTTGGACATTTCTCAGTGAATGGGAGTATATGCTGTAAGGAGAACTGTCTGCTTCTAAAACCAAAACGGAGCTACCTAACAGAACGGTCTTCAATGTGTTCATTCAACTTACAGAGTTAAACTCGTGTGTTGAAGGGGAAGTCTGGAAACGCTTTCTGTGGAGAGATCTCGAAACAGGCATTTCCAGCACTATTCCCGCATATAACTAAATAGCAGTAAAACTCTGCCTAAAACACAGAAGAAACGTATCCTTCAATCTGCTCTGCTGTGCGTTTGTTCAGCTAAGTGAGTTAAATCTCCCTTTAGATTCAGGAGTTAGAAACACGTTTCTGGTAAGAGCTGCGTTTGGACATTTCTCAGTGAATGGGAGTATATGCTGTAAGGAGAACTGTCTGCTTCTAAAACCAAAACGGAGCTACCTAACAGAACGGTCTTCAATGTGTGCATTCAACTTACAGAGTTAAACTCGTGTGTTGAAGGGGAAGTCTGGAAACGCTTTCTGTGGAGAGATCTCAAAACAGGCATTTCCAGCACTATTCCCGCATATAACGAAATAGCAGTAAAACTCTGCCTAAAACACAGAAGAAACGTATCCTTCAATCTGCTCTGCTGTGCGTTTGTTCAGCTAAGTGAGTTAAATCTCCCTTTAGATTCAGGAGTTAGAAACACGTTTCTGGTAAGAGCTGCGTTTGGACATTTCTCAGTGAATGGGAGTATATGCTGTAAGGAGAACTGTCTGCTTCTAAAACCAAAACGGAGCTACCTAACAGAACGGTCTTCAATGTGTGCATTCAACTTACAGAGTTAAACTCGTGTGTTGAAGGGGAAGTCTGGAAACGCTTTCTGTGGAGAGATCTCAAAACAGGCATTTCCAGCACTATTCCCGCATATAACGAAATAGCAGTAAAACTCTGCCTAAAACACAGAAGAAACGTATCCTTCAATCTGCTCTGCTGTGCGTTTGTTCAGCTAAGTGAGTTAAATCTCCCTTTAGATTCAGGAGTTAGAAACACGTTTCTGGTAAGAGCTGCGTTTGGACATTTCTCAGTGAATGGGAGTATATGCTGTAAGGAGAACTGTCTGCTTCTAAAACCAAAACGGAGCTACCTAACAGAACGGTCTTCAATGTGTGCATTCAACTTACAGAGTTAAACTCGTGTGTTGAAGGGGAAGTCTGGAAACGCTTTCTGTGGAGAGATCTCAAAACAGGCATTTCCAGGCATTTCCAGCACTATTCCCGCATATAACGAAATAGCAGTAAAACTCTGCCTAAAACACAGAAGAAACGTATCCTTCAATCTGCTCTGCTGTGCGTTTGTTCAGCTAAGTGAGTTAAATCTCCCTTTAGATTCAGGAGTTAGAAACACGTTTCTGGTAAGAGCTGCGTTTGGACATTTCTCAGTGAATGGGAGTATATGCTGTAAGGAGAACTGTCTGCTTCTAAAACCAAAACGGAGCTACCTAACAGAACGGTCTTCAATGTGTGCATTCAACTTACAGAGTTAAACTCGTGTGTTGAAGGGGAAGTCTGGAAACGCTTTCTGTGGAGAGATCTCAAAACAGGCATTTCCAGCACTATTCCCGCATATAACGAAATAGCAGTAAAACTCTGCCTAAAACACAGAAGAAACGTATCCTTCAATCTGCTCTGCTGTGCGTTTGTTCAGCTAAGTGAGTTAAATCTCCCTTTAGATTCAGGAGTTAGAAACACGTTTCTGGTAAGAGCTGCGTTTGGACATTTCTCAGTGAATGGGAGTATATGCTGTAAGGAGAACTGTCTGCTTCTAAAACCAAAACGGAGCTACCTAACAGAACGGTCTTCAATGTGTGCATTCAACTTACAGAGTTAAACTCGTGTGTTGAAGGGGAAGTCTGGAAACGCTTTCTGTGGAGAGATCTCAAAACAGGCATTTCCAGGCATTTCCAGCACTATTCCCGCATATAACGAAATAGCAGTAAAACTCTGCCTAAAACACAGAAGAAACGTATCCTTCAATCTGCTCTGCTGTGCGTTTGTTCAGCTAAGTGAGTTAAATCTCCCTTTAGATTCAGGAGTTAGAAACACGTTTCTGGTAAGAGCTGCGTTTGGACATTTCTCAGTGAATGGGAGTATATGCTGTAAGGAGAACTGTCTGCTTCTAAAACCAAAACGGAGCTACCTAACAGAACGGTCTTCAATGTGTGCATTCAACTTACAGAGTTAAACTCGTGTGTTGAAGGGGAAGTCTGGAAACGCTTTCTGTGGAGAGATCTCAAAACAGGCATTTCCAGGCATTTCCAGCACTATTCCCGCATATAACGAAATAGCAGTAAAACTCTGCCTAAAACACAGAAGAAACGTATCCTTCAATCTGCTCTGCTGTGCGTTTGTTCAGCTAAGTGAGTTAAATCTCCCTTTAGATTCAGGAGTTAGAAACACGTTTCTGGTAAGAGCTGGGTTTGGACATTTCTCAGTGAATGGGAGTATATGCTGTAAGGAGAACTGTCTGCTTCTAAAACCAAAACGGAGCTACCAAACAGAACGGTCTTCAATGTGTGCATTCAACTTACAGAGTTAAACTCGTGTGTTGAAGGGGAAGTCTGGAAACGCTTTCTGTGGAGAGATCTCAAAACAGGCATTTCCAGCACTATTCCCGCATATAACGAAATAGCAGTAAAACTCTGCCTAAAACACAGAAGAAACGTATCCTTCAATCTGCTCTGCTGTGCGTTTGTTCAGCTAAGTGAGTTAAATCTCCCTTTAGATTCAGGAGTTAGAAACACGTTTCTGGTAAGAGCTGCGTTTGGACATTTCTCAGTGAATGGGAGTATATGCTGTAAGGAGAACTGTCTGCTTCTAAAACCAAAACGGAGCTACCTAACAGAACGGTCTTCAATGTGTGCATTCAACTTACAGAGTTAAACTCGTGTGTTGAAGGGGAAGTCTGGAAACGCTTTCTGTGGAGAGATCTCAAAACAGGCATTTCCAGCACTATTCCCGCATATAACGAAATAGCAGTAAAACTCTGCCTAAAACACAGAAGAAACGTATCCTTCAATCTGCTCTGCTGTGCGTTTGTTCAGCTAAGTGAGTTAAATCTCCCTTTAGATTCAGGAGTTAGAAACACGTTTCTGGTAAGAGCTGCGTTTGGACATTTCTCAGTGAATGGGAGTATATGCTGTAAGGAGAACTGTCTGCTTCTAAAACCAAAACGGAGCTACCTAACAGAACGGTCTTCAATGTGTGCATTCAACTTACAGAGTTAAACTCGTGTGTTGAAGGGGAAGTCTGGAAACGCTTTCTGTGGAGAGATCTCAAAACAGGCATTTCCAGCACTATTCCCGCATATAACGAAATAGCAGTAAAACTCTGCCTAAAACACAGAAGAAACGTATCCTTCAATCTGCTCTGCTGTGCGTTTGTTCAGCTAAGTGAGTTAAATCTCCCTTTAGATTCAGGAGTTAGAAACACGTTTCTGGTAAGAGCTGCGTTTGGACATTTCTCAGTGAATGGGAGTATATGCTGTAAGGAGAACTGTCTGCTTCTAAAACCAAAACGGAGCTACCTAACAGAACGGTCTTCAATGTGTGCATTCAACTTACAGAGTTAAACTCGTGTGTTGAAGGGGAAGTCTGGAAACGCTTTCTGTGGAGAGATCTCAAAACAGGCATTTCCAGGCATTTCCAGCACTATTCCCGCATATAACGAAATAGCAGTAAAACTCTGCCTAAAACACAGAAGAAACGTATCCTTCAATCTGCTCTGCTGTGCGTTTGTTCAGCTAAGTGAGTTAAATCTCCCTTTAGATTCAGGAGTTAGAAACACGTTTCTGGTAAGAGCTGCGTTTGGACATTTCTCAGTGAATGGGAGTATATGCTGTAAGGAGAACTGTCTGCTTCTAAAACCAAAACGGAGCTACCTAACAGAACGGTCTTCAATGTGTGCATTCAACTTACAGAGTTAAACTCGTGTGTTGAAGGGGAAGTCTGGAAACGCTTTCTGTGGAGAGATCCCGAAACAGGCATTTCCAGCACTATTCCCGCATATAACGAAATAGCAGTAAAACTCTTCCTAAAACACAGAAGAAACGTATCCTTCAATCTGCTCTGCTGTGCGTTTGTTCAGCTAAGTGAGTTAAATCTCCCTTTAGATTCAGGAGTTAGAAACACGTTTCTGGTAAGAGCTGCGTTTGGACATTTCTCAGTGAATGGGAGTATATGCTGTAAGGAGAACTGTCTGCTTCTAAAACCAAAACGGAGCTACCTAACAGAACGGTCTTCAATGTGTGCATTCAACTTACAGAGTTAAACTCGTGTGTTGAAGGGGAAGTCTGGAAACGCTTTCTGTGGAGAGATCTCAAAACAGGCATTTCCAGGCATTTCCAGCACTATTCCCGCATATAACGAAATAGCAGTAAAACTCTGCCTAAAACACAGAAGAAACGTATCCTTCAATCTGCTCTGCTGTGCGTTTGTTCAGCTAAGTGAGTTAAATCTCCCTTTAGATTCAGGAGTTAGAAACACGTTTCTGGTAAGAGCTGCGTTTGGACATTTCTCAGTGAATGGGAGTATATGCTGTAAGGAGAACTGTCTGCTTCTAAAACCAAAACGGAGCTACCTAACAGAACGGTCTTCAATGTGTGCATTCAACTTACAGAGTTAAACTCGTGTGTTGAAGGGGAAGTCTGGAAACGCTTTCTGTGGAGAGATCTCAAAACAGGCATTTCCAGCACTATTCCCGCATATAACGAAATAGCAGTAAAACTCTGCCTAAAACACAGAAGAAACGTATCCTTCAATCTGCTCTGCTGTGCGTTTGTTCAGCTAAGTGAGTTAAATCTCCCTTTAGATTCAGGAGTTAGAAACACGTTTCTGGTAAGAGCTGCGTTTGGACATTTCTCAGTGAATGGGAGTATATGCTGTAAGGAGAACTGTCTGCTTCTAAAACCAAAACGGAGCTACCTAACAGAACGGTCTTCAATGTGTGCATTCAACTTACAGAGTTAAACTGGTGTGTTGAAGGGGAAGTCTGGAAACGCTTTCTGTGGAGAGATCTCAAAACAGGCATTTCCAGCACTATTCCCGCATATAACGAAATAGCAGTAAAACTCTGCCTAAAACACAGAAGAAACGTATCCTTCAATCTGCTCTGCTGTGCGTTTGTTCAGCTAAGTGAGTTAAATCTCCCTTTAGATTCAGGAGTTAGAAACACGTTTCTGGTAAGAGCTGCGTTTGGACATTTCTCAGTGAATGGGAGTATATGCTGTAAGGAGAACTGTCTGCTTCTAAAACCAAAACGGAGCTACCTAACAGAACGGTCTTCAATGTGTGCATTCAACTTACAGAGTTAAACTCGTGTGTTGAAGGGGAAGTCTGGAAACGCTTTCTGTGGAGAGATCTCAAAACAGGCATTTCCAGCACTATTCCCGCATATAACGAAATAGCAGTAAAACTCTGCCTAAAACACAGAAGAAACGTATCCTTCAATCTGCTCTGCTGTGCGTTTGTTCAGCTAAGTGAGTTAAATCTCCCTTTAGATTCAGGAGTTAGAAACACGTTTCTGGTAAGAGCTGCGTTTGGACATTTCTCAGTGAATGGGAGTATATGCTGTAAGGAGAACTGTCTGCTTCTAAAACCAAAACGGAGCTACCTAACAGAACGGTCTTCAATGTGTGCATTCAACTTACAGAGTTAAACTCGTGTGTTGAAGGGGAAGTCTGGAAACGCTTTCTGTGGAGAGATCTCGAAACAGGCATTTCCAGCACTATTCCCGCATATAACGAAATAGCAGTAAAACTCTGCCTAAAACACAGAAGAAACGTATCCTTCAATCTGCTCTGCTGTGCGTTTGTTCAGCTAAGTGAGTTAAATCTCCCTTTAGATTCAGGAGTTAGAAACACGTTTCTGGTAAGAGCTGCGTTTGGACATTTCTCAGTGAATGGGAGTATATGCTGTAAGGAGAACTGTCTGCTTCTAAAACCAAAACGGAGCTACCTAACAGAACGGTCTTCAATGTGTGCATTCAACTTACAGAGTTAAACTCGTGTGTTGAAGGGGAAGTCTGGAAACGCTTTCTGTGGAGAGATCTCAAAACAGGCATTTCCAGGCATTTCCAGCACTATTCCCGCATATAACGAAATAGCAGTAAAACTCTTCCTAAAACACAGAAGAAACGTATCCTTCAATCTGCTCTGCTGTGCGTTTGTTCAGCTAAGTGAGTTAAATCTCCCTTTAGATTCAGGAGTTAGAAACACGTTTCTGGTAAGAGCTGCGTTTGGACATTTCTCAGTGAATGGGAGTATATGCTGTAAGGAGAACTGTCTGCTTCTAAAACCAAAACGGAGCTACCTAACAGAACGGTCTTCAATGTGTGCATTCAACTTACAGAGTTAAACTCGTGTGTTGAAGGGGAAGTCTGGAAACGCTTTCTGTGGAGAGATCTCAAAACAGGCATTTCCAGGCATTTCCAGCACTATTCCCGCATATAACGAAATAGCAGTAAAACTCTGCCTAAAACACAGAAGAAACGTATCCTTCAATCTGCTCTGCTGTGCGTTTGTTCAGCTAAGTGAGTTAAATCTCCCTTTAGATTCAGGAGTTAGAAACACGTTTCTGGTAAGAGCTGCGTTTGGACATTTCTCAGTGAATGGGAGTATATGCTGTAAGGAGAACTGTCTGCTTCTAAAACCAAAACGGAGCTACCTAACAGAACGGTCTTCAATGTGTGCATTCAACTTACAGAGTTAAACTCGTGTGTTGAAGGGGAAGTCTGGAAACGCTTTCCGTGGAGAGATCTCGAAACAGGCATTTCCAGCACTATTCCCGCATATAACGAAATAGCAGTAAAACTCTGCCTAAAACACAGAAGAAACGTATCCTTCAATCTGCTCTGCTGTGCGTTTGTTCAGCTAAGTGAGTTAAATCTCCCTTTAGATTCAGGAGTTAGAAACACGTTTCTGGTAAGAGCTGCGTTTGGACATTTCTCAGTGAATGGGAGTATATGCTGTAAGGAGAACTGTCTGCTTCTAAAACCAAAACGGAGCTACCTAACAGAACGGTCTTCAATGTGTGCATTCAACTTACAGAGTTAAACTCGTGTGTTGAAGGGGAAGTCTGGAAACGCTTTCTGTGGAGAGATCTCAAAACAGGCATTTCCAGGCATTTCCAGCACTATTCCCGCATATAACGAAATAGCAGTAAAACTCTGCCTAAAACACAGAAGAAACGTATCCTTCAATCTGCTCTGCTGTGCGTTTGTTCAGCTAAGTGAGTTAAATCTCCCTTTAGATTCAGGAGTTAGAAACACGTTTCTGGTAAGAGCTGCGTTTGGACATTTCTCAGTGAATGGGAGTATATGCTGTAAGGAGAACTGTCTGCTTCTAAAACCAAAACGGAGCTACCTAACAGAACGGTCTTCAATGTGTGCATTCAACTTACAGAGTTAAACTCGTGTGTTGAAGGGGAAGTCTGGAAACGCTTTCTGTGGAGAGATCTCAAAACAGGCATTTCCAGGCATTTCCAGCACTATTCCCGCATATAACGAAATAGCAGTAAAACTCTGCCTAAAACACAGAAGAAACGTATCCTTCAATCTGCTCTGCTGTGCGTTTGTTCAGCTAAGTGAGTTAAATCTCCCTTTAGATTCAGGAGTTAGAAACACGTTTCTGGTAAGAGCTGCGTTTGGACATTTCTCAGTGAATGGGAGTATATGCTGTAAGGAGAACTGTCTGCTTCTAAAACCAAAACGGAGCTACCTAACAGAACGGTCTTCAATGTGTGCATTCAACTTACAGAGTTAAACTCGTGTGTTGAAGGGGAAGTCTGGAAACGCTTTCCGTGGAGAGATCTCGAAACAGGCATTTCCAGCACTATTCCCGCATATAACGAAATAGCAGTAAAACTCTGCCTAAAACACAGAAGAAACGTATCCTTCAATCTGCTCTGCTGTGCGTTTGTTCAGCTAAGTGAGTTAAATCTCCCTTTAGATTCAGGAGTTAGAAACACGTTTCTGGTAAGAGCTGCGTTTGGACATTTCTCAGTGAATGGGAGTATATGCTGTAAGGAGAACTGTCTGCTTCTAAAACCAAAACGGAGCTACCTAACAGAACGGTCTTCAATGTGTGCATTCAACTTACAGAGTTAAACTCGTGTGTTGAAGGGGAAGTCTGGAAACGCTTTCTGTGGAGAGATCTCAAAACAGGCATTTCCAGGCATTTCCAGCACTATTCCCGCATATAACGAAATAGCAGTAAAACTCTGCCTAAAACACAGAAGAAACGTATCCTTCAATCTGCTCTGCTGTGCGTTTGTTCAGCTAAGTGAGTTAAATCTCCCTTTAGATTCAGGAGTTAGAAACACGTTTCTGGTAAGAGCTGCGTTTGGACATTTCTCAGTGAATGGGAGTATATGCTGTAAGGAGAACTGTCTGCTTCTAAAACCAAAACGGAGCTACCTAACAGAACGGTCTTCAATGTGTGCATTCAACTTACAGAGTTAAACTCGTGTGTTGAAGGGGAAGTCTGGAAACGCTTTCTGTGGAGAGATCTCAAAACAGGCATTTCCAGCACTATTCCCGCATATAACGAAATAGCAGTAAAACTCTGCCTAAAACACAGAAGAAACGTATCCTTCAATCTGCTCTGCTGTGCGTTTGTTCAGCTAAGTGAGTTAAATCTCCCTTTAGATTCAGGAGTTAGAAACACGTTTCTGGTAAGAGCTGCGTTTGGACATTTCTCAGTGAATGGGAGTATATGCTGTAAGGAGAACTGTCTGCTTCTAAAACCAAAACGGAGCTACCTAACAGAACGGTCTTCAATGTGTTCATTCAACTTACAGAGTTAAACTCGTGTGTTGAAGGGGAAGTCTGGAAACGCTTTCTGTGGAGAGATCTCGAAACAGGCATTTCCAGCACTATTCCCGCATATAACGAAATAGCAGTAAAACTCTGCCTAAAACACAGAAGAAACGTATACTTCAATCTGCTCTGCTGTGCGTTTGTTCAGCTAAGTGAGTTAAATCTCCCTTTAGATTCAGGAGTTAGAAACACGTTTCTGGTAAGAGCTGCGTTTGGACATTTCTCAGTGAATGGGAGTATATGCTGTAAGGAGAACTGTCTGCTTCTAAAACCAAAACGGAGCTACCTAACAGAACGGTCTTCAATGTGTGCATTCAACTTACAGAGTTAAACTCGTGTGTTGAAGGGGAAGTCTGGAAACGCTTTCTGTGGAGAGATCTCAAAACAGGCATTTCCAGCACTATTCCCGCATATAACGAAATAGCAGTAAAACTCTGCCTAAAACACAGAAGAAACGTATCCTTCAATCTGCTCTGCTGTGCGTTTGTTCAGCTAAGTGAGTTAAATCTCCCTTTAGATTCAGGAGTTAGAAACACGTTTCTGGTAAGAGCTGCGTTTGGACATTTCTCAGTGAATGGGAGTATATGCTGTAAGGAGAACTGTCTGCTTCTAAAACCAAAACGGAGCTACCTAACAGAACGGTCTTCAATGTGTGCATTCAACTTACAGAGTTAAACTCGTGTGTTGAAGGGGAAGTCTGGAAACGCTTTCTGTGGAGAGATCTCAAAACAGGCATTTCCAGCACTATTCCCGCATATAACGAAATAGCAGTAAAACTCTGCCTAAAACACAGAAGAAACGTATCCTTCAATCTGCTCTGCTGTGCGTTTGTTCAGCTAAGTGAGTTAAATCTCCCTTTAGATTCAGGAGTTAGAAACACGTTTCTGGTAAGAGCTGCGTTTGGACATTTCTCAGTGAATGGGAGTATATGCTGTAAGGAGAACTGTCTGCTTCTAAAACCAAAACGGAGCTACCTAACAGAACGGTCTTCAATGTGTGCATTCAACTTACAGAGTTAAACTCGTGTGTTGAAGGGGAAGTCTGGAAACGCTTTCTGTGGAGAGATCTCAAAACAGGCATTTCCAGGCATTTCCAGCACTATTCCCGCATATAACGAAATAGCAGTAAAACTCTGCCTAAAACACAGAAGAAACGTATCCCTCAATCTGCTCTGCTGTGCGTTTGTTCAGCTAAGTGAGTTAAATCTCCCTTTAGATTCAGGAGTTAGAAACACGTTTCTGGTAAGAGCTGCGTTTGGACATTTCTCAGTGAATGGGAGTATATGCTGTAAGGAGAACTGTCTGCTTCTAAAACCAAAACGGAGCTACCTAACAGAACGGTCTTCAATGTGTGCATTCAACTTACAGAGTTAAACTCGTGTGTTGAAGGGGAAGTCTGGAAACGCTTTCCGTGGAGAGATCTCGAAACAGGCATTTCCAGCACTATTCCCGCATATAACGAAATAGCAGTAAAACTCTGCCTAAAACACAGAAGAAACGTATCCTTCAATCTGCTCTGCTGTGCGTTTGTTCAGCTAAGTGAGTTAAATCTCCCTTTAGATTCAGGAGTTAGAAACACGTTTCTGGTAAGAGCTGCGTTTGGACATTTCTCAGTGAATGGGAGTATATGCTGTAAGGAGAACTGTCTGCTTCTAAAACCAAAACGGAGCTACCTAACAGAACGGTCTTCAATGTGTGCATTCAACTTACAGAGTTAAACTCGTGTGTTGAAGGGGAAGTCTGGAAACGCTTTCTGTGGAGAGATCTCAAAACAGGCATTTCCAGGCATTTCCAGCACTATTCCCGCATATAACGAAATAGCAGTAAAACTCTGCCTAAAACACAGAAGAAACGTATCCTTCAATCTGCTCTGCTGTGCGTTTGTTCAGCTAAGTGAGTTAAATCTCCCTTTAGATTCAGGAGTTAGAAACACGTTTCTGGTAAGAGCTGCGTTTGGACATTTCTCAGTGAATGGGAGTATATGCTGTAAGGAGAACTGTCTGCTTCTAAAACCAAAACGGAGCTACCTAACAGAACGGTCTTCAATGTGTGCATTCAACTTACAGAGTTAAACTCGTGTGTTGAAGGGGAAGTCTGGAAACGCTTTCTGTGGAGAGATCTCAAAACAGGCATTTCCAGGCATTTCCAGCACTATTCCCGCATATAACGAAATAGCAGTAAAACTCTGCCTAAAACACAGAAGAAACGTATCCTTCAATCTGCTCTGCTGTGCGTTTGTTCAGCTAAGTGAGTTAAATCTCCCTTTAGATTCAGGAGTTAGAAACACGTTTCTGGTAAGAGCTGCGTTTGGACATTTCTCAGTGAATGGGAGTATATGCTGTAAGGAGAACTGTCTGCTTCTAAAACCAAAACGGAGCTACCTAACAGAACGGTCTTCAATGTGTGCATTCAACTTACAGAGTTAAACTCGTGTGTTGAAGGGGAAGTCTGGAAACGCTTTCTGTGGAGAGATCTCAAAACAGGCATTTCCAGCACTATTCCCGCATATAACGAAATAGCAGTAAAACTCTGCCTAAAACACAGAAGAAACGTATCCTTCAATCTGCTCTGCTGTGCGTTTGTTCAGCTAAGTGAGTTAAATCTCCCTTTAGATTCAGGAGTTAGAAACACGTTTCTGGTAAGAGCTCCGTTTGGACATTTCTCAGTGAATGGGAGTATATGCTGTAAGGAGAACTGTCTGCTTCTAAAACCAAAACGGAGCTACCTAACAGAACGGTCTTCAATGTGTTCATTCAACTTACAGAGTTAAACTCGTGTGTTGAAGGGGAAGTCTGGAAACGCTTTCTGTGGAGAGATCTCGAAACAGGCATTTCCAGCACTATTCCCGCATATAACTAAATAGCAGTAAAACTCTGCCTAAAACACAGAAGAAACGTATCCTTCAATCTGCTCTGCTGTGCGTTTGTTCAGCTAAGTGAGTTAAATCTCCCTTTAGATTCAGGAGTTAGAAACACGTTTCTGGTAAGAGCTGCGTTTGGACATTTCTCAGTGAATGGGAGTATATGCTGTAAGGAGAACTGTCTGCTTCTAAAACCAAAACGGAGCTACCTAACAGAACGGTCTTCAATGTGTGCATTCAACTTACAGAGTTAAACTCGTGTGTTGAAGGGGAAGTCTGGAAACGCTTTCTGTGGAGAGATCTCAAAACAGGCATTTCCAGCACTATTCCCGCATATAACGAAATAGCAGTAAAACTCTGCCTAAAACACAGAAGAAACGTATCCTTCAATCTGCTCTGCTGTGCGTTTGTTCAGCTAAGTGAGTTAAATCTCCCTTTAGATTCAGGAGTTAGAAACACGTTTCTGGTAAGAGCTGCGTTTGGACATTTCTCAGTGAATGGGAGTATATGCTGTAAGGAGAACTGTCTGCTTCTAAAACCAAAACGGAGCTACCTAACAGAACGGTCTTCAATGTGTGCATTCAACTTACAGAGTTAAACTCGTGTGTTGAAGGGGAAGTCTGGAAACGCTTTCTGTGGAGAGATCTCAAAACAGGCATTTCCAGCACTATTCCCGCATATAACGAAATAGCAGTAAAACTCTGCCTAAAACACAGAAGAAACGTATCCTTCAATCTGCTCTGCTGTGCGTTTGTTCAGCTAAGTGAGTTAAATCTCCCTTTAGATTCAGGAGTTAGAAACACGTTTCTGGTAAGAGCTGCGTTTGGACATTTCTCAGTGAATGGGAGTATATGCTGTAAGGAGAACTGTCTGCTTCTAAAACCAAAACGGAGCTACCTAACAGAACGGTCTTCAATGTGTGCATTCAACTTACAGAGTTAAACTCGTGTGTTGAAGGGGAAGTC
This sequence comes from Saguinus oedipus, assembly GCA_031835075.1. Taxonomy (NCBI): domain Eukaryota; kingdom Metazoa; phylum Chordata; class Mammalia; order Primates; family Cebidae; genus Saguinus; species Saguinus oedipus. The sequence goes on along the minus strand of JASSZA010000160.1, from coordinate 118,150 downwards.
TGGAAACGCTTTCTGTGGAGAGATCTCAAAACAGGCATTTCCAGGCATTTCCAGCACTATTCCCGCATATAACGAAATAGCAGTAAAACTCTGCCTAAAACACAGAAGAAACGTATCCTTCAATCTGCTCTGCTGTGCGTTTGTTCAGCTAAGTGAGTTAAATCTCCCTTTAGATTCAGGAGTTAGAAACACGTTTCTGGTAAGAGCTGCGTTTGGACATTTCTCAGTGAATGGGAGTATATGCTGTAAGGAGAACTGTCTGCTTCTAAAACCAAAACGGAGCTACCTAACAGAACGGTCTTCAATGTGTGCATTCAACTTACAGAGTTAAACTCGTGTGTTGAAGGGGAAGTCTGGAAACGCTTTCTGTGGAGAGATCTCAAAACAGGCATTTCCAGCACTATTCCCGCATATAACGAAATAGCAGTAAAACTCTGCCTAAAACACAGAAGAAACGTATCCTTCAATCTGCTCTGCTGTGCGTTTGTTCAGCTAAGTGAGTTAAATCTCCCTTTAGATTCAGGAGTTAGAAACACGTTTCTGGTAAGAGCTGCGTTTGGACATTTCTCAGTGAATGGGAGTATATGCTGTAAGGAGAACTGTCTGCTTCTAAAACCAAAACGGAGCTACCTAACAGAACGGTCTTCAATGTGTGCATTCAACTTACAGAGTTAAACTCGTGTGTTGAAGGGGAAGTCTGGAAACGCTTTCTGTGGAGAGATCTCAAAACAGGCATTTCCAGGCATTTCCAGCACTATTCCCGCATATAACGAAATAGCAGTAAAACTCTGCCTAAAACACAGAAGAAACGTATCCTTCAATCTGCTCTGCTGTGCGTTTGTTCAGCTAAGTGAGTTAAATCTCCCTTTAGATTCAGGAGTTAGAAACACGTTTCTGGTAAGAGCTGCGTTTGGACATTTCTCAGTGAATGGGAGTATATGCTGTAAGGAGAACTGTCTGCTTCTAAAACCAAAACGGAGCTACCTAACAGAACGGTCTTCAATGTGTGCATTCAACTTACAGAGTTAAACTCGTGTGTTGAAGGGGAAGTCTGGAAACGCTTTCTGTGGAGAGATCTCAAAACAGGCATTTCCAGGCATTTCCAGCACTATTCCCGCATATAACGAAATAGCAGTAAAACTCTGCCTAAAACACAGAAGAAACGTATCCTTCAATCTGCTCTGCTGTGCGTTTGTTCAGCTAAGTGAGTTAAATCTCCCTTTAGATTCAGGAGTTAGAAACACGTTTCTGGTAAGAGCTGGGTTTGGACATTTCTCAGTGAATGGGAGTATATGCTGTAAGGAGAACTGTCTGCTTCTAAAACCAAAACGGAGCTACCAAACAGAACGGTCTTCAATGTGTGCATTCAACTTACAGAGTTAAACTCGTGTGTTGAAGGGGAAGTCTGGAAACGCTTTCTGTGGAGAGATCTCAAAACAGGCATTTCCAGCACTATTCCCGCATATAACGAAATAGCAGTAAAACTCTGCCTAAAACACAGAAGAAACGTATCCTTCAATCTGCTCTGCTGTGCGTTTGTTCAGCTAAGTGAGTTAAATCTCCCTTTAGATTCAGGAGTTAGAAACACGTTTCTGGTAAGAGCTGCGTTTGGACATTTCTCAGTGAATGGGAGTATATGCTGTAAGGAGAACTGTCTGCTTCTAAAACCAAAACGGAGCTACCTAACAGAACGGTCTTCAATGTGTGCATTCAACTTACAGAGTTAAACTCGTGTGTTGAAGGGGAAGTCTGGAAACGCTTTCTGTGGAGAGATCTCAAAACAGGCATTTCCAGCACTATTCCCGCATATAACGAAATAGCAGTAAAACTCTGCCTAAAACACAGAAGAAACGTATCCTTCAATCTGCTCTGCTGTGCGTTTGTTCAGCTAAGTGAGTTAAATCTCCCTTTAGATTCAGGAGTTAGAAACACGTTTCTGGTAAGAGCTGCGTTTGGACATTTCTCAGTGAATGGGAGTATATGCTGTAAGGAGAACTGTCTGCTTCTAAAACCAAAACGGAGCTACCTAACAGAACGGTCTTCAATGTGTGCATTCAACTTACAGAGTTAAACTCGTGTGTTGAAGGGGAAGTCTGGAAACGCTTTCTGTGGAGAGATCTCAAAACAGGCATTTCCAGCACTATTCCCGCATATAACGAAATAGCAGTAAAACTCTGCCTAAAACACAGAAGAAACGTATCCTTCAATCTGCTCTGCTGTGCGTTTGTTCAGCTAAGTGAGTTAAATCTCCCTTTAGATTCAGGAGTTAGAAACACGTTTCTGGTAAGAGCTGCGTTTGGACATTTCTCAGTGAATGGGAGTATATGCTGTAAGGAGAACTGTCTGCTTCTAAAACCAAAACGGAGCTACCTAACAGAACGGTCTTCAATGTGTGCATTCAACTTACAGAGTTAAACTCGTGTGTTGAAGGGGAAGTCTGGAAACGCTTTCTGTGGAGAGATCTCAAAACAGGCATTTCCAGGCATTTCCAGCACTATTCCCGCATATAACGAAATAGCAGTAAAACTCTGCCTAAAACACAGAAGAAACGTATCCTTCAATCTGCTCTGCTGTGCGTTTGTTCAGCTAAGTGAGTTAAATCTCCCTTTAGATTCAGGAGTTAGAAACACGTTTCTGGTAAGAGCTGCGTTTGGACATTTCTCAGTGAATGGGAGTATATGCTGTAAGGAGAACTGTCTGCTTCTAAAACCAAAACGGAGCTACCTAACAGAACGGTCTTCAATGTGTGCATTCAACTTACAGAGTTAAACTCGTGTGTTGAAGGGGAAGTCTGGAAACGCTTTCTGTGGAGAGATCCCGAAACAGGCATTTCCAGCACTATTCCCGCATATAACGAAATAGCAGTAAAACTCTTCCTAAAACACAGAAGAAACGTATCCTTCAATCTGCTCTGCTGTGCGTTTGTTCAGCTAAGTGAGTTAAATCTCCCTTTAGATTCAGGAGTTAGAAACACGTTTCTGGTAAGAGCTGCGTTTGGACATTTCTCAGTGAATGGGAGTATATGCTGTAAGGAGAACTGTCTGCTTCTAAAACCAAAACGGAGCTACCTAACAGAACGGTCTTCAATGTGTGCATTCAACTTACAGAGTTAAACTCGTGTGTTGAAGGGGAAGTCTGGAAACGCTTTCTGTGGAGAGATCTCAAAACAGGCATTTCCAGGCATTTCCAGCACTATTCCCGCATATAACGAAATAGCAGTAAAACTCTGCCTAAAACACAGAAGAAACGTATCCTTCAATCTGCTCTGCTGTGCGTTTGTTCAGCTAAGTGAGTTAAATCTCCCTTTAGATTCAGGAGTTAGAAACACGTTTCTGGTAAGAGCTGCGTTTGGACATTTCTCAGTGAATGGGAGTATATGCTGTAAGGAGAACTGTCTGCTTCTAAAACCAAAACGGAGCTACCTAACAGAACGGTCTTCAATGTGTGCATTCAACTTACAGAGTTAAACTCGTGTGTTGAAGGGGAAGTCTGGAAACGCTTTCTGTGGAGAGATCTCAAAACAGGCATTTCCAGCACTATTCCCGCATATAACGAAATAGCAGTAAAACTCTGCCTAAAACACAGAAGAAACGTATCCTTCAATCTGCTCTGCTGTGCGTTTGTTCAGCTAAGTGAGTTAAATCTCCCTTTAGATTCAGGAGTTAGAAACACGTTTCTGGTAAGAGCTGCGTTTGGACATTTCTCAGTGAATGGGAGTATATGCTGTAAGGAGAACTGTCTGCTTCTAAAACCAAAACGGAGCTACCTAACAGAACGGTCTTCAATGTGTGCATTCAACTTACAGAGTTAAACTGGTGTGTTGAAGGGGAAGTCTGGAAACGCTTTCTGTGGAGAGATCTCAAAACAGGCATTTCCAGCACTATTCCCGCATATAACGAAATAGCAGTAAAACTCTGCCTAAAACACAGAAGAAACGTATCCTTCAATCTGCTCTGCTGTGCGTTTGTTCAGCTAAGTGAGTTAAATCTCCCTTTAGATTCAGGAGTTAGAAACACGTTTCTGGTAAGAGCTGCGTTTGGACATTTCTCAGTGAATGGGAGTATATGCTGTAAGGAGAACTGTCTGCTTCTAAAACCAAAACGGAGCTACCTAACAGAACGGTCTTCAATGTGTGCATTCAACTTACAGAGTTAAACTCGTGTGTTGAAGGGGAAGTCTGGAAACGCTTTCTGTGGAGAGATCTCAAAACAGGCATTTCCAGCACTATTCCCGCATATAACGAAATAGCAGTAAAACTCTGCCTAAAACACAGAAGAAACGTATCCTTCAATCTGCTCTGCTGTGCGTTTGTTCAGCTAAGTGAGTTAAATCTCCCTTTAGATTCAGGAGTTAGAAACACGTTTCTGGTAAGAGCTGCGTTTGGACATTTCTCAGTGAATGGGAGTATATGCTGTAAGGAGAACTGTCTGCTTCTAAAACCAAAACGGAGCTACCTAACAGAACGGTCTTCAATGTGTGCATTCAACTTACAGAGTTAAACTCGTGTGTTGAAGGGGAAGTCTGGAAACGCTTTCTGTGGAGAGATCTCGAAACAGGCATTTCCAGCACTATTCCCGCATATAACGAAATAGCAGTAAAACTCTGCCTAAAACACAGAAGAAACGTATCCTTCAATCTGCTCTGCTGTGCGTTTGTTCAGCTAAGTGAGTTAAATCTCCCTTTAGATTCAGGAGTTAGAAACACGTTTCTGGTAAGAGCTGCGTTTGGACATTTCTCAGTGAATGGGAGTATATGCTGTAAGGAGAACTGTCTGCTTCTAAAACCAAAACGGAGCTACCTAACAGAACGGTCTTCAATGTGTGCATTCAACTTACAGAGTTAAACTCGTGTGTTGAAGGGGAAGTCTGGAAACGCTTTCTGTGGAGAGATCTCAAAACAGGCATTTCCAGGCATTTCCAGCACTATTCCCGCATATAACGAAATAGCAGTAAAACTCTTCCTAAAACACAGAAGAAACGTATCCTTCAATCTGCTCTGCTGTGCGTTTGTTCAGCTAAGTGAGTTAAATCTCCCTTTAGATTCAGGAGTTAGAAACACGTTTCTGGTAAGAGCTGCGTTTGGACATTTCTCAGTGAATGGGAGTATATGCTGTAAGGAGAACTGTCTGCTTCTAAAACCAAAACGGAGCTACCTAACAGAACGGTCTTCAATGTGTGCATTCAACTTACAGAGTTAAACTCGTGTGTTGAAGGGGAAGTCTGGAAACGCTTTCTGTGGAGAGATTTCAAAACAGGCATTTCCAGGCATTTCCAGCACTATTCCCGCATATAACGAAATAGCAGTAAAACTCTGCCTAAAACACAGAAGAAACGTATCCTTCAATCTGCTCTGCTGTGCGTTTGTTCAGCTAAGTGAGTTAAATCTCCCTTTAGATTCAGGAGTTAGAAACACGTTTCTGGTAAGAGCTGCGTTTGGACATTTCTCAGTGAATGGGAGTATATGCTGTAAGGAGAACTGTCTGCTTCTAAAACCAAAACGGAGCTACCTAACAGAACGGTCTTCAATGTGTGCATTCAACTTACAGAGTTAAACTCGTGTGTTGAAGGGGAAGTCTGGAAACGCTTTCTGTGGAGAGATCTCAAAACAGGCATTTCCAGGCATTTCCAGCACTATTCCCGCATATAACGAAATAGCAGTAAAACTCTGCCTAAAACACAGAAGAAACGTATCCTTCAATCTGCTCTGCTGTGCGTTTGTTCAGCTAAGTGAGTTAAATCTCCCTTTAGATTCAGGAGTTAGAAACACGTTTCTGGTAAGAGCTGCGTTTGGACATTTCTCAGTGAATGGGAGTATATGCTGTAAGGAGAACTGTCTGCTTCTAAAACCAAAACGGAGCTACCTAACAGAACGGTCTTCAATGTGTGCATTCAACTTACAGAGTTAAACTCGTGTGTTGAAGGGGAAGTCTGGAAACGCTTTCTGTGGAGAGATCCCGAAACAGGCATTTCCAGCACTATTCCCGCATATAACGAAATAGCAGTAAAACTCTTCCTAAAACACAGAAGAAACGTATCCTTCAATCTGCTCTGCTGTGCGTTTGTTCAGCTAAGTGAGTTAAATCTCCCTTTAGATTCAGGAGTTAGAAACACGTTTCTGGTAAGAGCTGCGTTTGGACATTTCTCAGTGAATGGGAGTATATGCTGTAAGGAGAACTGTCTGCTTCTAAAACCAAAACGGAGCTACCTAACAGAACGGTCTTCAATGTGTGCATTCAACTTACAGAGTTAAACTCGTGTGTTGAAGGGGAAGTCTGGAAACGCTTTCTGTGGAGAGATCTCAAAACAGGCATTTCCAGGCATTTCCAGCACTATTCCCGCATATAACGAAATAGCAGTAAAACTCTGCCTAAAACACAGAAGAAACGTATCCTTCAATCTGCTCTGCTGTGCGTTTGTTCAGCTAAGTGAGTTAAATCTCCCTTTAGATTCAGGAGTTAGAAACACGTTTCTGGTAAGAGCTGCGTTTGGACATTTCTCAGTGAATGGGAGTATATGCTGTAAGGAGAACTGTCTGCTTCTAAAACCAAAACGGAGCTACCTAACAGAACGGTCTTCAATGTGTGCATTCAACTTACAGAGTTAAACTCGTGTGTTGAAGGGGAAGTCTGGAAACGCTTTCTGTGGAGAGATCTCAAAACAGGCATTTCCAGCACTATTCCCGCATATAACGAAATAGCAGTAAAACTCTGCCTAAAACACAGAAGAAACGTATCCTTCAATCTGCTCTGCTGTGCGTTTGTTCAGCTAAGTGAGTTAAATCTCCCTTTAGATTCAGGAGTTAGAAACACGTTTCTGGTAAGAGCTGCGTTTGGACATTTCTCAGTGAATGGGAGTATATGCTGTAAGGAGAACTGTCTGCTTCTAAAACCAAAACGGAGCTACCTAACAGAACGGTCTTCAATGTGTGCATTCAACTTACAGAGTTAAACTCGTGTGTTGAAGGGGAAGTCTGGAAACGCTTTCTGTGGAGAGATCTCAAAACAGGCATTTCCAGCACTATTCCCGCATATAACGAAATAGCAGTAAAACTCTGCCTAAAACACAGAAGAAACGTATCCTTCAATCTGCTCTGCTGTGCGTTTGTTCAGCTAAGTGAGTTAAATCTCCCTTTAGATTCAGGAGTTAGAAACACGTTTCTGGTAAGAGCTGCGTTTGGACATTTCTCAGTGAATGGGAGTATATGCTGTAAGGAGAACTGTCTGCTTCTAAAACCAAAACGGAGCTACCTAACAGAACGGTCTTCAATGTGTGCATTCAACTTACAGAGTTAAACTCGTGTGTTGAAGGGGAAGTCTGGAAACGCTTTCTGTGGAGAGATCTCAAAACAGGCATTTCCAGCACTATTCCCGCATATAACGAAATAGCAGTAAAACTCTGCCTAAAACACAGAAGAAACGTATCCTTCAATCTGCTCTGCTGTGCGTTTGTTCAGCTAAGTGAGTTAAATCTCCCTTTAGATTCAGGAGTTAGAAACACGTTTCTGGTAAGAGCTGCGTTTGGACATTTCTCAGTGAATGGGAGTATATGCTGTAAGGAGAACTGTCTGCTTCTAAAACCAAAACGGAGCTACCTAACAGAACGGTCTTCAATGTGTGCATTCAACTTACAGAGTTAAACTCGTGTGTTGAAGGGGAAGTCTGGAAACGCTTTCTGTGGAGAGATCTCGAAACAGGCATTTCCAGCACTATTCCCGCATATAACGAAATAGCAGTAAAACTCTGCCTAAAACACAGAAGAAACGTATCCTTCAATCTGCTCTGCTGTGCGTTTGTTCAGCTAAGTGAGTTAAATCTCCCTTTAGATTCAGGAGTTAGAAACACGTTTCTGGTAAGAGCTGCGTTTGGACATTTCTCAGTGAATGGGAGTATATGCTGTAAGGAGAACTGTCTGCTTCTAAAACCAAAACGGAGCTACCTAACAGAACGGTCTTCAATGTGTGCATTCAACTTACAGAGTTAAACTCGTGTGTTGAAGGGGAAGTCTGGAAACGCTTTCTGTGGAGAGATCTCAAAACAGGCATTTCCAGGCATTTCCAGCACTATTCCCGCATATAACGAAATAGCAGTAAAACTCTGCCTAAAACACAGAAGAAACGTATCCTTCAATCTGCTCTGCTGTGCGTTTGTTCAGCTAAGTGAGTTAAATCTCCCTTTAGATTCAGGAGTTAGAAACACGTTTCTGGTAAGAGCTGCGTTTGGACATTTCTCAGTGAATGGGAGTATATGCTGTAAGGAGAACTGTCTGCTTCTAAAACCAAAACGGAGCTACCTAACAGAACGGTCTTCAATGTGTGCATTCAACTTACAGAGTTAAACTCGTGTGTTGAAGGGGAAGTCTGGAAACGCTTTCTGTGGAGAGATCTCAAAACAGGCATTTCCAGGCATTTCCAGCACTATTCCCGCATATAACGAAATAGCAGTAAAACTCTGCCTAAAACACAGAAGAAACGTATCCTTCAATCTGCTCTGCTGTGCGTTTGTTCAGCTAAGTGAGTTAAATCTCCCTTTAGATTCAGGAGTTAGAAACACGTTTCTGGTAAGAGCTGCGTTTGGACATTTCTCAGTGAATGGGAGTATATGCTGTAAGGAGAACTGTCTGCTTCTAAAACCAAAACGGAGCTACCTAACAGAACGGTCTTCAATGTGTGCATTCAACTTACAGAGTTAAACTCGTGTGTTGAAGGGGAAGTCTGGAAACGCTTTCTGTGGAGAGATCTCAAAACAGGCATTTCCAGGCATTTCCAGCACTATTCCCGCATATAACGAAATAGCAGTAAAACTCTGCCTAAAACACAGAAGAAACGTATCCTTCAATCTGCTCTGCTGTGCGTTTGTTCAGCTAAGTGAATTAAATCTCCCTTTAGATTCAGGAGTTAGAAACACGTTTCTGGTAAGAGCTGCGTTTGGACATTTCTCAGTGAATGGGAATATATGCTGTAAGGAGAACTGTCTGCTTCTAAAACCAAAACGGAGCTACCTAACAGAACGGTCTTCAATGTGTGCATTCAACTTACAGAGTTAAACTCGTGTGTTGAAGGGGAAGTCTGGAAACGCTTTCTGTGGAGAGATCTCAAAACAGGCATTTCCAGCACTATTCCCGCATATAACGAAATAGCAGTAAAACTCTGCCTAAAACACAGAAGAAACGTATCCTTCAATCTGCTCTGCTGTGCGTTTGTTCAGCTAAGTGAGTTAAATCTCCCTTTAGATTCAGGAGTTAGAAACACGTTTCTGGTAAGAGCTGCGTTTGGACATTTCTCAGTGAATGGGAGTATATGCTGTAAGGAGAACTGTCTGCTTCTAAAACCAAAACGGAGCTACCTAACAGAACGGTCTTCAATGTGTGCATTCAACTTACAGAGTTAAACTCGTGTGTTGAAGGGGAAGTCTGGAAACGCTTTCTGTGGAGAGATCTCAAAACAGGCATTTCCAGGCATTTCCAGCACTATTCCCGCATATAACGAAATAGCAGTAAAACTCTGCCTAAAACACAGAAGAAACGTATCCTTCAATCTGCTCTGCTGTGCGTTTGTTCAGCTAAGTGAGTTAAATCTCCCTTTAGATTCAGGAGTTAGAAACACGTTTCTGGTAAGAGCTGCGTTTGGACATTTCTCAGTGAATGGGAGTATATGCTGTAAGGAGAACTGTCTGCTTCTAAAACCAAAACGGAGCTACCTAACAGAACGGTCTTCAATGTGTGCATTCAACTTACAGAGTTAAACTCGTGTGTTGAAGGGGAAGTCTGGAAACGCTTTCTGTGGAGAGATCTCAAAACAGGCATTTCCAGCACTATTCCCGCATATAACGAAATAGCAGTAAAACTCTGCCTAAAACACAGAAGAAACGTATCCTTCAATCTGCTCTGCTGTGCGTTTGTTCAGCTAAGTGAGTTAAATCTCCCTTTAGATTCAGGAGTTAGAAACACGTTTCTGGTAAGAGCTGCGTTTGGACATTTCTCAGTGAATGGGAGTATATGCTGTAAGGAGAACTGTCTGCTTCTAAAACCAAAACGGAGCTACCTAACAGAACGGTCTTCAATGTGTGCATTCAACTTACAGAGTTAAACTGGTGTGTTGAAGGGGAAGTCTGGAAACGCTTTCTGTGGAGAGATCTCAAAACAGGCATTTCCAGCACTATTCCCGCATATAACGAAATAGCAGTAAAACTCTGCCTAAAACACAGAAGAAACGTATCCTTCAATCTGCTCTGCTGTGCGTTTGTTCAGCTAAGTGAGTTAAATCTCCCTTTAGATTCAGGAGTTAGAAACACGTTTCTGGTAAGAGCTGCGTTTGGACATTTCTCAGTGAATGGGAGTATATGCTGTAAGGAGAACTGTCTGCTTCTAAAACCAAAACGGAGCTACCTAACAGAACGGTCTTCAATGTGTGCATTCAACTTACAGAGTTAAACTCGTGTGTTGAAGGGGAAGTCTGGAAACGCTTTCTGTGGAGAGATCTCAAAACAGGCATTTCCAGCACTATTCCCGCATATAACGAAATAGCAGTAAAACTCTGCCTAAAACACAGAAGAAACGTATCCTTCAATCTGCTCTGCTGTGCGTTTGTTCAGCTAAGTGAGTTAAATCTCCCTTTAGATTCAGGAGTTAGAAACACGTTTCTGGTAAGAGCTGCGTTTGGACATTTCTCAGTGAATGGGAGTATATGCTGTAAGGAGAACTGTCTGCTTCTAAAACCAAAACGGAGCTACCTAACAGAACGGTCTTCAATGTGTGCATTCAACTTACAGAGTTAAACTCGTGTGTTGAAGGGGAAGTCTGGAAACGCTTTCTGTGGAGAGATCTCGAAACAGGCATTTCCAGCACTATTCCCGCATATAACGAAATAGCAGTAAAACTCTGCCTAAAACACAGAAGAAACGTATCCTTCAATCTGCTCTGCTGTGCGTTTGTTCAGCTAAGTGAGTTAAATCTCCCTTTAGATTCAGGAGTTAGAAACACGTTTCTGGTAAGAGCTGCGTTTGGACATTTCTCAGTGAATGGGAGTATATGCTGTAAGGAGAACTGTCTGCTTCTAAAACCAAAACGGAGCTACCTAACAGAACGGTCTTCAATGTGTGCATTCAACTTACAGAGTTAAACTCGTGTGTTGAAGGGGAAGTCTGGAAACGCTTTCTGTGGAGAGATCTCAAAACAGGCATTTCCAGGCATTTCCAGCACTATTCCCGCATATAACGAAATAGCAGTAAAACTCTTCCTAAAACACAGAAGAAACGTATCCTTCAATCTGCTCTGCTGTGCGTTTGTTCAGCTAAGTGAGTTAAATCTCCCTTTAGATTCAGGAGTTAGAAACACGTTTCTGGTAAGAGCTGCGTTTGGACATTTCTCAGTGAATGGGAGTATATGCTGTAAGGAGAACTGTCTGCTTCTAAAACCAAAACGGAGCTACCTAACAGAACGGTCTTCAATGTGTGCATTCAACTTACAGAGTTAAACTCGTGTGTTGAAGGGGAAGTCTGGAAACGCTTTCTGTGGAGAGATCTCAAAACAGGCATTTCCAGGCATTTCCAGCACTATTCCCGCATATAACGAAATAGCAGTAAAACTCTGCCTAAAACACAGAAGAAACGTATCCTTCAATCTGCTCTGCTGTGCGTTTGTTCAGCTAAGTGAGTTAAATCTCCCTTTAGATTCAGGAGTTAGAAACACGTTTCTGGTAAGAGCTGCGTTTGGACATTTCTCAGTGAATGGGAGTATATGCTGTAAGGAGAACTGTCTGCTTCTAAAACCAAAACGGAGCTACCTAACAGAACGGTCTTCAATGTGTGCATTCAACTTACAGAGTTAAACTCGTGTGTTGAAGGGGAAGTCTGGAAACGCTTTCTGTGGAGAGATCTCAAAACAGGCATTTCCAGGCATTTCCAGCACTATTCCCGCATATAACGAAATAGCAGTAAAACTCTGCCTAAAACACAGAAGAAACGTATCCTTCAATCTGCTCTGCTGTGCGTTTGTTCAGCTAAGTGAGTTAAATCTCCCTTTAGATTCAGGAGTTAGAAACACGTTTCTGGTAAGAGCTGCGTTTGGACATTTCTCAGTGAATGGGAGTATATGCTGTAAGGAGAACTGTCTGCTTCTAAAACCAAAACGGAGCTACCTAACAGAACGGTCTTCAATGTGTGCATTCAACTTACAGAGTTAAACTCGTGTGTTGAAGGGGAAGTCTGGAAACGCTTTCTGTGGAGAGATCCCGAAACAGGCATTTCCAGCACTATTCCCGCATATAACGAAATAGCAGTAAAACTCTTCCTAAAACACAGAAGAAACGTATCCTTCAATCTGCTCTGCTGTGCGTTTGTTCAGCTAAGTGAGTTAAATCTCCCTTTAGATTCAGGAGTTAGAAACACGTTTCTGGTAAGAGCTGCGTTTGGACATTTCTCAGTGAATGGGAGTATATGCTGTAAGGAGAACTGTCTGCTTCTAAAACCAAAACGGAGCTACCTAACAGAACGGTCTTCAATGTGTGCATTCAACTTACAGAGTTAAACTCGTGTGTTGAAGGGGAAGTCTGGAAACGCTTTCTGTGTAGAGATCTCAAAACAGGCATTTCCAGGCATTTCCAGCACTATTCCCGCATATAACGAAATAGCAGTAAAACTCTGCCTAAAACACAGAAGAAACGTATCCTTCAATCTGCTCTGCTGTGCGTTTGTTCAGCTAAGTGAGTTAAATCTCCCTTTAGATTCAGGAGTTAGAAACACGTTTCTGGTAAGAGCTGCGTTTGGACATTTCTCAGTGAATGGGAGTATATGCTGTAAGGAGAACTGTCTGCTTCTAAAACCAAAACGGAGCTACCTAACAGAACGGTCTTCAATGTGTGCATTCAACTTACAGAGTTAAACTCGTGTGTTGAAGGGGAAGTCTGGAAACGCTTTCTGTGGAGAGATCTCAAAACAGGCATTTCCAGCACTATTCCCGCATATAACGAAATAGCAGTAAAACTCTGCCTAAAACACAGAAGAAACGTATCCTTCAATCTGCTCTGCTGTGCGTTTGTTCAGCTAAGTGAGTTAAATCTCCCTTTAGATTCAGGAGTTAGAAACACGTTTCTGGTAAGAGCTGCGTTTGGACATTTCTCAGTGAATGGGAGTATATGCTGTAAGGAGAACTGTCTGCTTCTAAAACCAAAACGGAGCTACCTAACAGAACGGTCTTCAATGTGTGCATTCAACTTACAGAGTTAAACTCGTGTGTTGAAGGGGAAGTCTGGAAACGCTTTCTGTGGAGAGATCTCAAAACAGGCATTTCCAGCACTATTCCCGCATATAACGAAATAGCAGTAAAACTCTGCCTAAAACACAGAAGAAACGTATCCTTCAATCTGCTCTGCTGTGCGTTTGTTCAGCTAAGTGAGTTAAATCTCCCTTTAGATTCAGGAGTTAGAAACACGTTTCTGGTAAGAGCTGCGTTTGGACATTTCTCAGTGAATGGGAGTATATGCTGTAAGGAGAACTGTCTGCTTCTAAAACCAAAACGGAGCTACCTAACAGAACGGTCTTCAATGTGTGCATTCAACTTACAGAGTTAAACTCGTGTGTTGAAGGGGAAGTCTGGAAACGCTTTCTGTGGAGAGATCTCAAAACAGGCATTTCCAGCACTATTCCCGCATATAACGAAATAGCAGTAAAACTCTGCCTAAAACACAGAAGAAACGTATCCTTCAATCTGCTCTGCTGTGCGTTTGTTCAGCTAAGTGAGTTAAATCTCCCTTTAGATTCAGGAGTTAGAAACACGTTTCTGGTAAGAGCTGCGTTTGGACATTTCTCAGTGAATGGGAGTATATGCTGTAAGGAGAACTGTCTGCTTCTAAAACCAAAACGGAGCTACCTAACAGAACGGTCTTCAATGTGTGCATTCAACTTACAGAGTTAAACTCGTGTGTTGAAGGGGAAGTCTGGAAACGCTTTCTGTGGAGAGATCTCGAAACAGGCATTTCCAGCACTATTCCCGCATATAACGAAATAGCAGTAAAACTCTGCCTAAAACACAGAAGAAACGTATCCTTCAATCTGCTCTGCTGTGCGTTTGTTCAGCTAAGTGAGTTAAATCTCCCTTTAGATTCAGGAGTTAGAAACACGTTTCTGGTAAGAGCTGCGTTTGGACATTTCTCAGTGAATGGGAGTATATGCTGTAAGGAGAACTGTCTGCTTCTAAAACCAAAACGGAGCTACCTAACAGAACGGTCTTCAATGTGTGCATTCAACTTACAGAGTTAAACTCGTGTGTTGAAGGGGAAGTCTGGAAACGCTTTCTGTGGAGAGATCTCAAAACAGGCATTTCCAGGCATTTCCAGCACTATTCCCGCATATAACGAAATAGCAGTAAAACTCTGCCTAAAACACAGAAGAAACGTATCCTTCAATCTGCTCTGCTGTGCGTTTGTTCAGCTAAGTGAGTTAAATCTCCCTTTAGATTCAGGAGTTAGAAACACGTTTCTGGTAAGAGCTGCGTTTGGACATTTCTCAGTGAATGGGAGTATATGCTGTAAGGAGAACTGTCTGCTTCTAAAACCAAAACGGAGCTACCTAACAGAACGGTCTTCAATGTGTGCATTCAACTTACAGAGTTAAACTCGTGTGTTGAAGGGGAAGTCTGGAAACGCTTTCTGTGGAGAGATCTCAAAACAGGCATTTCCAGGCATTTCCAGCACTATTCCCGCATATAACGAAATAGCAGTAAAACTCTGCCTAAAACACAGAAGAAACGTATCCTTCAATCTGCTCTGCTGTGCGTTTGTTCAGCTAAGTGAGTTAAATCTCCCTTTAGATTCAGGAGTTAGAAACACGTTTCTGGTAAGAGCTGCGTTTGGACATTTCTCAGTGAATGGGAGTATATGCTGTAAGGAGAACTGTCTGCTTCTAAAACCAAAACGGAGCTACCTAACAGAACGGTCTTCAATGTGTGCATTCAACTTACAGAGTTAAACTCGTGTGTTGAAGGGGAAGTCTGGAAACGCTTTCTGTGGAGAGATCTCAAAACAGGCATTTCCAGGCATTTCCAGCACTATTCCCGCATATAACGAAATAGCAGTAAAACTCTGCCTAAAACACAGAAGAAACGTATCCTTCAATCTGCTCTGCTGTGCGTTTGTTCAGCTAAGTGAATTAAATCTCCCTTTAGATTCAGGAGTTAGAAACACGTTTCTGGTAAGAGCTGCGTTTGGACATTTCTCAGTGAATGGGAATATATGCTGTAAGGAGAACTGTCTGCTTCTAAAACCAAAACGGAGCTACCTAACAGAACGGTCTTCAATGTGTGCATTCAACTTACAGAGTTAAACTCGTGTGTTGAAGGGGAAGTCTGGAAACGCTTTCTGTGGAGAGATCTCAAAACAGGCATTTCCAGCACTATTCCCGCATATAACGAAATAGCAGTAAAACTCTGCCTAAAACACAGAAGAAACGTATCCTTCAATCTGCTCTGCTGTGCGTTTGTTCAGCTAAGTGAGTTAAATCTCCCTTTAGATTCAGGAGTTAGAAACACGTTTCTGGTAAGAGCTGCGTTTGGACATTTCTCAGTGAATGGGAGTATATGCTGTAAGGAGAACTGTCTGCTTCTAAAACCAAAACGGAGCTACCTAACAGAACGGTCTTCAATGTGTGCATTCAACTTACAGAGTTAAACTCGTGTGTTGAAGGGGAAGTCTGGAAACGCTTTCTGTGGAGAGATCTCAAAACAGGCATTTCCAGGCATTTCCAGCACTATTCCCGCATATAACGAAATAGCAGTAAAACTCTGCCTAAAACACAGAAGAAACGTATCCTTCAATCTGCTCTGCTGTGCGTTTGTTCAGCTAAGTGAGTTAAATCTCCCTTTAGATTCAGGAGTTAGAAACACGTTTCTGGTAAGAGCTGCGTTTGGACATTTCTCAGTGAATGGGAGTATATGCTGTAAGGAGAACTGTCTGCTTCTAAAACCAAAACGGAGCTACCTAACAGAACGGTCTTCAATGTGTGCATTCAACTTACAGAGTTAAACTCGTGTGTTGAAGGGGAAGTCTGGAAACGCTTTCTGTGGAGAGATCTCAAAACAGGCATTTCCAGGCATTTCCAGCACTATTCCCGCATATAACGAAATAGCAGTAAAACTCTGCCTAAAACACAGAAGAAACGTATCCTTCAATCTGCTCTGCTGTGCGTTTGTTCAGCTAAGTGAGTTAAATCTCCCTTTAGATTCAGGAGTTAGAAACACGTTTCTGGTAAGAGCTGCGTTTGGACATTTCTCAGTGAATGGGAGTATATGCTGTAAGGAGAACTGTCTGCTTCTAAAACCAAAACGGAGCTACCTAACAGAACGGTCTTCAATGTGTGCATTCAACTTACAGAGTTAAACTCGTGTGTTGAAGGGGAAGTCTGGAAACGCTTTCTGTGGAGAGATCTCAAAACAGGCATTTCCAGCACTATTCCCGCATATAACGAAATAGCAGTAAAACTCTGCCTAAAACACAGAAGAAACGTATCCTTCAATCTGCTCTGCTGTGCGTTTGTTCAGCTAAGTGAGTTAAATCTCCCTTTAGATTCAGGAGTTAGAAACACGTTTCTGGTAAGAGCTGCGTTTGGACATTTCTCAGTGAATGGGAGTATATGCTGTAAGGAGAACTGTCTGCTTCTAAAACCAAAACGGAGATACCTAACAGAACGGTCTTCAATGTGTGCATTCAACTTACAGAGTTAAACTCGTGTGTTGAAGGGGAAGTCTGGAAACGCTTTCTGTGGAGAGATCTCAAAACAGGCATTTCCAGCACTATTCCCGCATATAACGAAATAGCAGTAAAACTCTGCCTAAAACACAGAAGAAACGTATCCTTCAATCTGCTCTGCTGTGCGTTTGTTCAGCTAAGTGAGTTAAATCTCCCTTTAGATTCAGGAGTTAGAAACACGTTTCTGGTAAGAGCTGCGTTTGGACATTTCTCAGTGAATGGGAGTATATGCTGTAAGGAGAACTGTCTGCTTCTAAAACCAAAACGGAGCTACCTAACAGAACGGTCTTCAATGTGTGCATTCAACTTACAGAGTTAAACTCGTGTGTTGAAGGGGAAGTCTGGAAACGCTTTCTGTGGAGAGATCTCAAAACAGGCATTTCCAGGCATTTCCAGCACTATTCCCGCATATAACGAAATAGCAGTAAAACTCTGCCTAAAACACAGAAGAAACGTATCCTTCAATCTGCTCTGCTGTGCGTTTGTTCAGCTAAGTGAGTTAAATCTCCCTTTAGATTCAGGAGTTAGAAACACGTTTCTGGTAAGAGCTGCGTTTGGACATTTCTCAGTGAATGGGAGTATATGCTGTAAGGAGAACTGTCTGCTTCTAAAACCAAAACGGAGCTACCTAACAGAACGGTCTTCAATGTGTGCATTCAACTTACAGAGTTAAACTCGTGTGTTGAAGGGGAAGTCTGGAAACGCTTTCTGTGGAGAGATCTCAAAACAGGCATTTCCAGCACTATTCCCGCATATAACGAAATAGCAGTAAAACTCTGCCTAAAACACAGAAGAAACGTATCCTTCAATCTGCTCTGCTGTGCGTTTGTTCAGCTAAGTGAGTTAAATCTCCCTTTAGATTCAGGAGTTAGAAACACGTTTCTGGTAAGAGCTGCGTTTGGACATTTCTCAGTGAATGGGAGTATATGCTGTAAGGAGAACTGTCTGCTTCTAAAACCAAAACGGAGATACCTAACAGAACGGTCTTCAATGTGTGCATTCAACTTACAGAGTTAAACTCGTGTGTTGAAGGGGAAGTCTGGAAACGCTTTCTGTGGAGAGATCTCAAAACAGGCATTTCCAGCACTATTCCCGCATATAACGAAATAGCAGTAAAACTCTGCCTAAAACACAGAAGAAACGTATCCTTCAATCTGCTCTGCTGTGCGTTTGTTCAGCTAAGTGAGTTAAATCTCCCTTTAGATTCAGGAGTTAGAAACACGTTTCTGGTAAGAGCTGCGTTTGGACATTTCTCAGTGAATGGGAGTATATGCTGTAAGGAGAACTGTCTGCTTCTAAAACCAAAACGGAGCTACCTAACAGAACGGTCTTCAATGTGTGCATTCAACTTACAGAGTTAAACTCGTGTGTTGAAGGGGAAGTCTGGAAACGCTTTCTGTGGAGAGATCTCAAAACAGGCATTTCCAGGCATTTCCAGCACTATTCCCGCATATAACGAAATAGCAGTAAAACTCTGCCTAAAACACAGAAGAAACGTATCCTTCAATCTGCTCTGCTGTGCGTTTGTTCAGCTAAGTGAGTTAAATCTCCCTTTAGATTCAGGAGTTAGAAACACGTTTCTGGTAAGAGCTGCGTTTGGACATTTCTCAGTGAATGGGAGTATATGCTGTAAGGAGAACTGTCTGCTTCTAAAACCAAAACGGAGCTACCTAACAGAACGGTCTTCAATGTGTGCATTCAACTTACAGAGTTAAACTCGTGTGTTGAAGGGGAAGTCTGGAAACGCTTTCTGTGGAGAGATCTCGAAACAGGCATTTCCAGCACTATTCCCGCATATAACGAAATACCAGTAAAACTCTGCCTAAAACACAGAAGAAACGTATCCTTCAATCTGCTCTGCTGTGCGTTTGTTCAGCTAAGTGAGTTAAATCTCCCTTTAGATTCAGGAGTTAGAAACACGTTTCTGGTAAGAGCTGCGTTTGGACATTTCTCAGTGAATGGGAGTATATGCTGTAAGGAGAACTGTCTGCTTCTAAAACCAAAACGGAGCTACCTAACAGAACGGTCTTCAATGTGTGCATTCAACTTACAGAGTTAAACTCGTGTGTTGAAGGGGAAGTCTGGAAACGCTTTCTGTGGAGAGATCTCAAAACAGGCATTTCCAGGCATTTCCAGCACTATTCCCGCATATAACGAAATAGCAGTAAAACTCTGCCTAAAACACAGAAGAAACGTATCCTTCAATCTGCTCTGCTGTGCGTTTGTTCAGCTAAGTGAGTTAAATCTCCCTTTAGATTCAGGAGTTAGAAACACGTTTCTGGTAAGAGCTGCGTTTGGACATTTCTCAGTGAATGGGAGTATATGCTGTAAGGAGAACTGTCTGCTTCTAAAACCAAAACGGAGCTACCTAACAGAACGGTCTTCAATGTGTGCATTCAACTTACAGAGTTAAACTCGTGTGTTGAAGGGGAAGTCTGGAAACGCTTTCTGTGGAGAGATCTCAAAACAGGCATTTCCAGCACTATTCCCGCATATAACGAAATAGCAGTAAAACTCTGCCTAAAACACAGAAGAAACGTATCCTTCAATCTGCTCTGCTGTGCGTTTGTTCAGCTAAGTGAGTTAAATCTCCCTTTAGATTCAGGAGTTAGAAACACGTTTCTGGTAAGAGCTGCGTTTGGACATTTCTCAGTGAATGGGAGTATATGCTGTAAGGAGAACTGTCTGCTTCTAAAACCAAAACGGAGCTACCTAACAGAACGGTCTTCAATGTGTTCATTCAACTTACAGAGTTAAACTCGTGTGTTGAAGGGGAAGTCTGGAAACGCTTTCTGTGGAGAGATCTCAAAACAGGCATTTCCAGCACTATTCCCGCATATAACGAAATAGCAGTAAAACTCTGCCTAAAACACAGAAGAAACGTATCCTTCAATCTGCTCTGCTGTGCGTTTGTTCAGCTAAGTGAGTTAAATCTCCCTTTAGATTCAGGAGTTAGAAACACGTTTCTGGTAAGAGCTGCGTTTGGACATTTCTCAGTGAATGGGAGTATATGCTGTAAGGAGAACTGTCTGCTTCTAAAACCAAAACGGAGCTACCTAACAGAACGGTCTTCAATGTGTGCATTCAACTTACAGAGTTAAACTCGTGTGTTGAAGGGGAAGTCTGGAAACGCTTTCTGTGGAGAGATCTCAAAACAGGCATTTCCAGGCATTTCCAGCACTATTCCCGCATATAACGAAATAGCAGTAAAACTCTGCCTAAAACACAGAAGAAACGTATCCTTCAATCTGCTCTGCTGTGCGTTTGTTCAGCTAAGTGAGTTAAATCTCCCTTTAGATTCAGGAGTTAGAAACACGTTTCTGGTAAGAGCTGCGTTTGGACATTTCTCAGTGAATGGGAGTATATGCTGTAAGGAGAACTGTCTGCTTCTAAAACCAAAACGGAGCTACCTAACAGAACGGTCTTCAATGTGTGCATTCAACTTACAGAGTTAAACTCGTGTGTTGAAGGGGAAGTCTGGAAACGCTTTCTGTGGAGAGATCTCAAAACAGGCATTTCCAGCACTATTCCCGCATATAACGAAATAGCAGTAAAACTCTGCCTAAAACACAGAAGAAACGTATCCTTCAATCTGCTCTGCTGTGCGTTTGTTCAGCTAAGTGAGTTAAATCTCCCTTTAGATTCAGGAGTTAGAAACACGTTTCTGGTAAGAGCTGCGTTTGGACATTTCTCAGTGAATGGGAGTATATGCTGTAAGGAGAACTGTCTGCTTCTAAAACCAAAACGGAGCTACCTAACAGAACGGTCTTCAATGTGTGCATTCAACTTACAGAGTTAAACTCGTGTGTTGAAGGGGAAGTCTGGAAACGCTTTCTGTGGAGAGATCTCGAAACAGGCATTTCCAGCACTATTCCCGCATATAACGAAATAGCAGTAAAACTCTGCCTAAAACACAGAAGAAACGTATCCTTCAATCTGCTCTGCTGTGCGTTTGTTCAGCTAAGTGAGTTAAATCTCCCTTTAGATTCAGGAGTTAGAAACACGTTTCTGGTAAGAGCTGCGTTTGGACATTTCTCAGTGAATGGGAGTATATGCTGTAAGGAGAACTGTCTGCTTCTAAAACCAAAACGGAGCTACCTAACAGAACGGTCTTCAATGTGTGCATTCAACTTACAGAGTTAAACTCGTGTGTTGAAGGGGAAGTCTGGAAACGCTTTCTGTGGAGAGATCTCGAAACAGGCATTTCCAGCACTATTCCCGCATATAACGAAATAGCAGTAAAACTCTGCCTAAAACACAGAAGAAACGTATCCTTCAATCTGCTCTGCTGTGCGTTTGTTCAGCTAAGTGAGTTAAATCTCCCTTTAGATTCAGGAGTTAGAAACACGTTTCTGGTAAGAGCTGCGTTTGGACATTTCTCAGTGAATGGGAGTATATGCTGTAAGGAGAACTGTCTGCTTCTAAAACCAAAACGGAGCTACCTAACAGAACGGTCTTCAATGTGTGCATTCAACTTACAGAGTTAAACTCGTGTGTTGAAGGGGAAGTCTGGAAACGCTTTCTGTGGAGAGATCTCAAAACAGGCATTTCCAGCACTATTCCCGCATATAACGAAATAGCAGTAAAACTCTGCCTAAAACACAGAAGAAACGTATCCTTCAATCTGCTCTGCTGTGCGTTTGTTCAGCTAAGTGAGTTAAATCTCCCTTTAGATTCAGGAGTTAGAAACACGTTTCTGGTAAGAGCTGCGTTTGGACATTTCTCAGTGAATGGGAGTATATGCTGTAAGGAGAACTGTCTGCTTCTAAAACCAAAACGGAGCTACCTAACAGAACGGTCTTCAATGTGTGCATTCAACTTACAGAGTTAAACTCGTGTGTTGAAGGGGAAGTCTGGAAACGCTTTCTGTGGAGAGATCTCAAAACAGGCATTTCCAGACATTTCCAGCACTATTCCCGCATATAACGAAATAGCAGTAAAACTCTGCCTAAAACACAGAAGAAACGTATCCTTCAATCTGCTCTGCTGTGCGTTTGTTCAGCTAAGTGAGTTAAATCTCCCTTTAGATTCAGGAGTTAGAAACACGTTTCTGGTAAGAGCTGCGTTTGGACATTTCTCAGTGAATGGGAGTATATGCTGTAAGGAGAACTGTCTGCTTCTAAAACCAAAACGGAGCTACCTAACAGAACGGTCTTCAATGTGTGCATTCAACTTACAGAGTTAAACTCGTGTGTTGAAGGGGAAGTCTGGAAACGCTTTCTGTGGAGAGATCTCAAAACAGGCATTTCCAGGCATTTCCAGCACTATTCCCGCATATAACGAAATAGCAGTAAAACTCTGCCTAAAACACAGAAGAAACGTATCCTTCAATCTGCTCTGCTGTGCGTTTGTTCAGCTAAGTGAGTTAAATCTCCCTTTAGATTCAGGAGTTAGAAACACGTTTCTGGTAAGAGCTGCGTTTGGACATTTCTCAGTGAATGGGAGTATATGCTGTAAGGAGAACTGTCTGCTTCTAAAACCAAAACGGAGCTACCTAACAGAACGGTCTTCAATGTGTGCATTCAACTTACAGAGTTAAACTCGTGTGTTGAAGGGGAAGTCTGGAAACGCTTTCTGTGGAGAGATCTCAAAACAGGCATTTCCAGCACTATTCCCGCATATAACGAAATAGCAGTAAAACTCTGCCTAAAACACAGAAGAAACGTATCCTTCAATCTGCTCTGCTGTGCGTTTGTTCAGCTAAGTGAGTTAAATCTCCCTTTAGATTCAGGAGTTAGAAACACGTTTCTGGTAAGAGCTGCGTTTGGACATTTCTCAGTGAATGGGAGTATATGCTGTAAGGAGAACTGTCTGCTTCTAAAACCAAAACGGAGCTACCTAACAGAACGGTCTTCAATGTGTGCATTCAACTTACAGAGTTAAACTCGTGTGTTGAAGGGGAAGTCTGGAAACGCTTTCTGTGGAGAGATCTCAAAACAGGCATTTCCAGCACTATTCCCGCATATAACGAAATAGCAGTAAAACTCTGCCTAAAACACAGAAGAAACGTATCCTTCAATCTGCTCTGCTGTGCGTTTGTTCAGCTAAGTGAGTTAAATCTCCCTTTAGATTCAGGAGTTAGAAACACGTTTCTGGTAAGAGCTGCGTTTGGACATTTCTCAGTGAATGGGAGTATATGCTGTAAGGAGAACTGTCTGCTTCTAAAACCAAAACGGAGCTACCTAACAGAACGGTCTTCAATGTGTGCATTCAACTTACAGAGTTAAACTCGTGTGTTGAAGGGGAAGTCTGGAAACGCTTTCTGTGGAGAGATCTCGAAACAGGCATTTCCAGCACTATTCCCACATATAACGAAATAGCAGTAAAACTCTGCCTAAAACACAGAAGAAACGTATCCTTCAATCTGCTCTGCTGTGCGTTTGTTCAGCTAAGTGAGTTAAATCTCCCTTTAGATTCAGGAGTTAGAAACACGTTTCTGGTAAGAGCTGCGTTTGGACATTTCTCAGTGAATGGGAGTATATGCTGTAAGGAGAACTGTCTGCTTCTAAAACCAAAACGGAGCTACCTAACAGAACGGTCTTCAATGTGTGCATTCAACTTACAGAGTTAAACTCGTGTGTTGAAGGGGAAGTCTGGAAACGCTTTCTGTGGAGAGATCTCAAAACAGGCATTTCCAGGCATTTCCAGCACTATTCCCGCATATAACGAAATAGCAGTAAAACTCTGCATAAAACACAGAAGAAACGTATCCTTCAATCTGCTCTGCTGTGCGTTTGTTCAGCTAAGTGAGTTAAATCTCCCTTTAGATTCAGGAGTTAGAAACACGTTTCTGGTAAGAGCTGCGTTTGGACATTTCTCAGTGAATGGGAGTATATGCTGTAAGGAGAACTGTCTGCTTCTAAAACCAAAACGGAGCTACCTAACAGAACGGTCTTCAATGTGTGCATTCAACTTACAGAGTTAAACTCGTGTGTTGAAGGGGAAGTCTGGAAACGCTTTCTGTGGAGAGATCTCGAAACAGGCATTTCCAGCACTATTCCCGCATATAACGAAATAGCAGTAAAACTCTGCCTAAAACACAGAAGAAACGTATCCTTCAATCTGCTCTGCTGTGCGTTTGTTCAGCTAAGTGAGTTAAATCTCCCTTTAGATTCAGGAGTTAGAAACACGTTTCTGGTAAGAGCTGCGTTTGGACATTTCTCAGTGAATGGGAGTATATGCTGTAAGGAGAACTGTCTGCTTCTAAAACCAAAACGGAGCTACCTAACAGAACGGTCTTCAATGTGTGCATTCAACTTACAGAGTTAAACTCGTGTGTTGAAGGGGAAGTCTGGAAACGCTTTCTGTGGAGAGATCTCAAAACAGGCATTTCCAGCACTATTCCCGCATATAACGAAATAGCAGTAAAACTCTGCCTAAAACACAGAAGAAACGTATCCTTCAATCTGCTCTGCTGTGCGTTTGTTCAGCTAAGTGAGTTAAATCTCCCTTTAGATTCAGGAGTTAGAAACACGTTTCTGGTAAGAGCTGCGTTTGGACATTTCTCAGTGAATGGGAGTATATGCTGTAAGGAGAACTGTCTGCTTCTAAAACCAAAACGGAGCTACCTAACAGAACGGTCTTCAATGTGTGCATTCAACTTACAGAGTTAAACTCGTGTGTTGAAGGGGAAGTCTGGAAACGCTTTCTGTGGAGAGATCTCAAAACAGGCATTTCCAGACATTTCCAGCACTATTCCCGCATATAACGAAATAGCAGTAAAACTCTGCCTAAAACACAGAAGAAACGTATCCTTCAATCTGCTCTGCTGTGCGTTTGTTCAGCTAAGTGAGTTAAATCTCCCTTTAGATTCAGGAGTTAGAAACACGTTTCTGGTAAGAGCTGCGTTTGGACATTTCTCAGTGAATGGGAGTATATGCTGTAAGGAGAACTGTCTGCTTCTAAAACCAAAACGGAGCTACCTAACAGAACGGTCTTCAATGTGTGCATTCAACTTACAGAGTTAAACTCGTGTGTTGAAGGGGAAGTCTGGAAACGCTTTCTGTGGAGAGATCTCAAAACAGGCATTTCCAGGCATTTCCAGCACTATTCCCGCATATAACGAAATAGCAGTAAAACTCTGCCTAAAACACAGAAGAAACGTATCCTTCAATCTGCTCTGCTGTGCGTTTGTTCAGCTAAGTGAGTTAAATCTCCCTTTAGATTCAGGAGTTAGAAACACGTTTCTGGTAAGAGCTGCGTTTGGACATTTCTCAGTGAATGGGAGTATATGCTGTAAGGAGAACTGTCTGCTTCTAAAACCAAAACGGAGCTACCTAACAGAACGGTCTTCAATGTGTGCATTCAACTTACAGAGTTAAACTCGTGTGTTGAAGGGGAAGTCTGGAAACGCTTTCTGTGGAGAGATCTCAAAACAGGCATTTCCAGCACTATTCCCGCATATAACGAAATAGCAGTAAAACTCTGCCTAAAACACAGAAGAAACGTATCCTTCAATCTGCTCTGCTGTGCGTTTGTTCAGCTAAGTGAGTTAAATCTCCCTTTAGATTCAGGAGTTAGAAACACGTTTCTGGTAAGAGCTGCGTTTGGACATTTCTCAGTGAATGGGAGTATATGCTGTAAGGAGAACTGTCTGCTTCTAAAACCAAAACGGAGCTACCTAACAGAACGGTCTTCAATGTGTGCATTCAACTTACAGAGTTAAACTCGTGTGTTGAAGGGGAAGTCTGGAAACGCTTTCTGTGGAGAGATCTCAAAACAGGCATTTCCAGCACTATTCCCGCATATAACGAAATAGCAGTAAAACTCTGCCTAAAACACAGAAGAAACGTATCCTTCAATCTGCTCTGCTGTGCGTTTGTTCAGCTAAGTGAGTTAAATCTCCCTTTAGATTCAGGAGTTAGAAACACGTTTCTGGTAAGAGCTGCGTTTGGACATTTCTCAGTGAATGGGAGTATATGCTGTAAGGAGAACTGTCTGCTTCTAAAACCAAAACGGAGCTACCTAACAGAACGGTCTTCAATGTGTGCATTCAACTTACAGAGTTAAACTCGTGTGTTGAAGGGGAAGTCTGGAAACGCTTTCTGTGGAGAGATCTCGAAACAGGCATTTCCAGCACTATTCCCACATATAACGAAATAGCAGTAAAACTCTGCCTAAAACACAGAAGAAACGTATCCTTCAATCTGCTCTGCTGTGCGTTTGTTCAGCTAAGTGAGTTAAATCTCCCTTTAGATTCAGGAGTTAGAAACACGTTTCTGGTAAGAGCTGCGTTTGGACATTTCTCAGTGAATGGGAGTATATGCTGTAAGGAGAACTGTCTGCTTCTAAAACCAAAACGGAGCTACCTAACAGAACGGTCTTCAATGTGTGCATTCAACTTACAGAGTTAAACTCGTGTGTTGAAGGGGAAGTCTGGAAACGCTTTCTGTGGAGAGATCTCAAAACAGGCATTTCCAGGCATTTCCAGCACTATTCCCGCATATAACGAAATAGCAGTAAAACTCTGCCTAAAACACAGAAGAAACGTATCCTTCAATCTGCTCTGCTGTGCGTTTGTTCAGCTAAGTGAGTTAAATCTCCCTTTAGATTCAGGAGTTAGAAACACGTTTCTGGTAAGAGCTGCGTTTGGACATTTCTCAGTGAATGGGAGTATATGCTGTAAGGAGAACTGTCTGCTTCTAAAACCAAAACGGAGCTACCTAACAGAACGGTCTTCAATGTGTGCATTCAACTTACAGAGTTAAACTCGTGTGTTGAAGGGGAAGTCTGGAAACGCTTTCTGTGGAGAGATCTCAAAACAGGCATTTCCAGCACTATTCCCGCATATAACGAAATAGCAGTAAAACTCTGCCTAAAACACAGAAGAAACGTATCCTTCAATCTGCTCTGCTGTGCGTTTGTTCAGCTAAGTGAGTTAAATCTCCCTTTAGATTCAGGAGTTAGAAACACGTTTCTGGTAAGAGCTGCGTTTGGACATTTCTCAGTGAATGGGAGTATATGCTGTAAGGAGAACTGTCTGCTTCTAAAACCAAAACGGAGCTACCTAACAGAACGGTCTTCAATGTGTGCATTCAACTTACAGAGTTAAACTCGTGTGTTGAAGGGGAAGTCTGGAAACGCTTTCTGTGGAGAGATCTCGAAACAGGCATTTCCAGCACTCTTCCCGCATATAACGAAATAGCAGTAAAACTCTGCCTAAAACACAGAAGAAACGTATCCTTCAATCTGCTCTGCTGTGCGTTTGTTCAGCTAAGTGAGTTAAATCTCCCTTTAGATTCAGGAGTTAGAAACAGGTTTCTGGTAAGAGCTGCGTTTGGACATTTCTCAGTGAATGGGAGTATATGCTGTAAGGAGAACTGTCTGCTTCTAAAGCCAAAACGGAGCTACCTAACAGAACGGTCTTCAATGTGTGCATTCAACTTACAGAGTTAAACTCGTGTGTTGAAGGGGAAGTCTGGAAACGCTTTCTGTGGAGAGATCTCAAAACAGGCATTTCCAGGCATTTCCAGCACTATTCCCGCATATAACGAAATAGCAGTAAAACTCTGCCTAAAACACAGAAGAAACGTATCCTTCAATCTGCTCTGCTGTGCGTTTGTTCAGCTAAGTGAATTAAATCTCCCTTTAGATTCAGGAGTTAGAAACACGTTTCTGGTAAGAGCTGCGTTTGGACATTTCTCAGTGAATGGGAATATATGCTGTAAGGAGAACTGTCTGCTTCTAAAACCAAAACGGAGCTACCTAACAGAACGGTCTTCAATGTGTGCATTCAACTTACAGAGTTAAACTCGTGTGTTGAAGGGGAAGTCTGGAAACGCTTTCTGTGGAGAGATCTCAAAACAGGCATTTCCAGCACTATTCCCGCATATAACGAAATAGCAGTAAAACTCTGCCTAAAACACAGAAGAAACGTATCCTTCAATCTGCTCTGCTGTGCGTTTGTTCAGCTAAGTGAGTTAAATCTCCCTTTAGATTCAGGAGTTAGAAACACGTTTCTGGTAAGAGCTGCGTTTGGACATTTCTCAGTGAATGGGAGTATATGCTGTAAGGAGAACTGTCTGCTTCTAAAACCAAAACGGAGCTACCTAACAGAACGGTCTTCAATGTGTGCATTCAACTTACAGAGTTAAACTCGTGTGTTGAAGGGGAAGTCTGGAAACGCTTTCTGTGGAGAGATCTCAAAACAGGCATTTCCAGCACTATTCCCGCATATAACGAAATAGCAGTAAAACTCTGCCTAAAACACAGAAGAAACGTATCCTTCAATCTGCTCTGCTGTGCGTTTGTTCAGCTAAGTGAGTTAAATCTCCCTTTAGATTCAGGAGTTAGAAACACGTTTCTGGTAAGAGCTGCGTTTGGACATTTCTCAGTGAATGGGAGTATATGCTGTAAGGAGAACTGTCTGCTTCTAAAACCAAAACGGAGCTACCTAACAGAACGGTCTTCAATGTGTGCATTCAACTTACAGAGTTAAACTCGTGTGTTGAAGGGGAAGTCTGGAAACGCTTTCTGTGGAGAGATCTCAAAACAGGCATTTCCAGGCATTTCCAGCACTATTCCCGCATATAACGAAATAGCAGTAAAACTCTGCCTAAAACACAGAAGAAACGTATCCTTCAATCTGCTCTGCTGTGCGTTTGTTCAGCTAAGTGAATTAAATCTCCCTTTAGATTCAGGAGTTAGAAACACGTTTCTGGTAAGAGCTGCGTTTGGACATTTCTCAGTGAATGGGAATATATGCTGTAAGGAGAACTGTCTGCTTCTAAAACCAAAACGGAGCTACCTAACAGAACGGTCTTCAATGTGTGCATTCAACTTACAGAGTTAAACTCGTGTGTTGAAGGGGAAGTCTGGAAACGCTTTCTGTGGAGAGATCTCAAAACAGGCATTTCCAGCACTATTCCCGCATATAACGAAATAGCAGTAAAACTCTGCCTAAAACACAGAAGAAACGTATCCTTCAATCTGCTCTGCTGTGCGTTTGTTCAGCTAAGTGAGTTAAATCTCCCTTTAGATTCAGGAGTTAGAAACACGTTTCTGGTAAGAGCTGCGTTTGGACATTTCTCAGTGAATGGGAGTATATGCTGTAAGGAGAACTGTCTGCTTCTAAAACCAAAACGGAGCTACCTAACAGAACGGTCTTCAATGTGTGCATTCAACTTACAGAGTTAAACTCGTGTGTTGAAGGGGAAGTCTGGAAACGCTTTCTGTGGAGAGATCTCAAAACAGGCATTTCCAGGCATTTCCAGCACTATTCCCGCATATAACGAAATAGCAGTAAAACTCTGCCTAAAACACAGAAGAAACGTATCCTTCAATCTGCTCTGCTGTGCGTTTGTTCAGCTAAGTGAGTTAAATCTCCCTTTAGATTCAGGAGTTAGAAACACGTTTCTGGTAAGAGCTGCGTTTGGACATTTCTCAGTGAATGGGAGTATATGCTGTAAGGAGAACTGTCTGCTTCTAAAACCAAAACGGAGCTACCTAACAGAACGGTCTTCAATGTGTGCATTCAACTTACAGAGTTAAACTCGTGTGTTGAAGGGGAAGTCTGGAAACGCTTTCTGTGGAGAGATCTCAAAACAGGCATTTCCAGGCATTTCCAGCACTATTCCCGCATATAACGAAATAGCAGTAAAACTCTGCCTAAAACACAGAAGAAACGTATCCTTCAATCTGCTCTGCTGTGCGTTTGTTCAGCTAAGTGAGTTAAATCTCCCTTTAGATTCAGGAGTTAGAAACACGTTTCTGGTAAGAGCTGCGTTTGGACATTTCTCAGTGAATGGGAGTATATGCTGTAAGGAGAACTGTCTGCTTCTAAAACCAAAACGGAGCTACCTAACAGAACGGTCTTCAATGTGTGCATTCAACTTACAGAGTTAAACTCGTGTGTTGAAGGGGAAGTCTGGAAACGCTTTCTGTGGAGAGATCTCAAAACAGGCATTTCCAGCACTATTCCCGCATATAACGAAATAGCAGTAAAACTCTGCCTAAAACACAGAAGAAACGTATCCTTCAATCTGCTCTGCTGTGCGTTTGTTCAGCTAAGTGAGTTAAATCTCCCTTTAGATTCAGGAGTTAGAAACACGTTTCTGGTAAGAGCTGCGTTTGGACATTTCTCAGTGAATGGGAGTATATGCTGTAAGGAGAACTGTCTGCTTCTAAAACCAAAACGGAGATACCTAACAGAACGGTCTTCAATGTGTGCATTCAACTTACAGAGTTAAACTCGTGTGTTGAAGGGGAAGTCTGGAAACGCTTTCTGTGGAGAGATCTCAAAACAGGCATTTCCAGCACTATTCCCGCATATAACGAAATAGCAGTAAAACTCTGCCTAAAACACAGAAGAAACGTATCCTTCAATCTGCTCTGCTGTGCGTTTGTTCAGCTAAGTGAGTTAAATCTCCCTTTAGATTCAGGAGTTAGAAACACGTTTCTGGTAAGAGCTGCGTTTGGACATTTCTCAGTGAATGGGAGTATATGCTGTAAGGAGAACTGTCTGCTTCTAAAACCAAAACGGAGCTACCTAACAGAACGGTCTTCAATGTGTGCATTCAACTTACAGAGTTAAACTCGTGTGTTGAAGGGGAAGTCTGGAAACGCTTTCTGTGGAGAGATCTCAAAACAGGCATTTCCAGGCATTTCCAGCACTATTCCCGCATATAACGAAATAGCAGTAAAACTCTGCCTAAAACACAGAAGAAACGTATCCTTCAATCTGCTCTGCTGTGCGTTTGTTCAGCTAAGTGAGTTAAATCTCCCTTTAGATTCAGGAGTTAGAAACACGTTTCTGGTAAGAGCTGCGTTTGGACATTTCTCAGTGAATGGGAGTATATGCTGTAAGGAGAACTGTCTGCTTCTAAAACCAAAACGGAGCTACCTAACAGAACGGTCTTCAATGTGTGCATTCAACTTACAGAGTTAAACTCGTGTGTTGAAGGGGAAGTCTGGAAACGCTTTCTGTGGAGAGATCTCAAAACAGGCATTTCCAGCACTATTCCCGCATATAACGAAATAGCAGTAAAACTCTGCCTAAAACACAGAAGAAACGTATCCTTCAATCTGCTCTGCTGTGCGTTTGTTCAGCTAAGTGAGTTAAATCTCCCTTTAGATTCAGGAGTTAGAAACACGTTTCTGGTAAGAGCTGCGTTTGGACATTTCTCAGTGAATGGGAGTATATGCTGTAAGGAGAACTGTCTGCTTCTAAAACCAAAACGGAGCTACCTAACAGAACGGTCTTCAATGTGTGCATTCAACTTACAGAGTTAAACTCGTGTGTTGAAGGGGAAGTCTGGAAACGCTTTCTGTGGAGAGATCTCAAAACAGGCATTTCCAGGCATTTCCAGCACTATTCCCGCATATAACGAAATAGCAGTAAAACTCTGCCTAAAACACAGAAGAAACGTATCCTTCAATCTGCTCTGCTGTGCGTTTGTTCAGCTAAGTGAGTTAAATCTCCCTTTAGATTCAGGAGTTAGAAACACGTTTCTGGTAAGAGCTGCGTTTGGACATTTCTCAGTGAATGGGAGTATATGCTGTAAGGAGAACTGTCTGCTTCTAAAACCAAAACGGAGCTACCTAACAGAACGGTCTTCAATGTGTGCATTCAACTTACAGAGTTAAACTCGTGTGTTGAAGGGGAAGTCTGGAAACGCTTTCTGTGGAGAGATCTCAAAACAGGCATTTCCAGCACTATTCCCGCATATAACGAAATAGCAGTAAAACTCTGCCTAAAACACAGAAGAAACGTATCCTTCAATCTGCTCTGCTGTGCGTTTGTTCAGCTAAGTGAGTTAAATCTCCCTTTAGATTCAGGAGTTAGAAACACGTTTCTGGTAAGAGCTGCGTTTGGACATTTCTCAGTGAATGGGAGTATATGCTGTAAGGAGAACTGTCTGCTTCTAAAACCAAAACGGAGCTACCTAACAGAACGGTCTTCAATGTGTGCATTCAACTTACAGAGTTAAACTCGTGTGTTGAAGGGGAAGTCTGGAAACGCTTTCTGTGGAGAGATCTCAAAACAGGCATTTCCAGCACTATTCCCGAATATAACGAAATAGCAGTAAAACTCTGCCTAAAACACAGAAGAAACGTATCCTTCAATCTGCTCTGCTGTGCGTTTGTTCAGCTAAGTGAGTTAAATCTCCCTTTAGATTCAGGAGTTAGAAACACGTTTCTGGTAAGAGCTGCGTTTGGACATTTCTCAGTGAATGGGAGTATATGCTGTAAGGAGAACTGTCTGCTTCTAAAACCAAAACGGAGCTACCTAACAGAACGGTCTTCAATGTGTGCATTCAACTTACAGAGTTAAACTCGTGTGTTGAAGGGGAAGTCTGGAAACGCTTTCTGTGGAGAGATCTCAAAACAGGCATTTCCAGGCATTTCCAGCACTATTCCCGCATATAACGAAATAGCAGTAAAACTCTGCCTAAAACACAGAAGAAACGTATCCTTCAATCTGCTCTGCTGTGCGTTTGTTCAGCTAAGTGAGTTAAATCTCCCTTTAGATTCAGGAGTTAGAAACACGTTTCTGGTAAGAGCTGCGTTTGGACATTTCTCAGTGAATGGGAGTATATGCTGTAAGGAGAACTGTCTGCTTCTAAAACCAAAACGGAGCTACCTAACAGAACGGTCTTCAATGTGTGCATTCAACTTACAGATTTAAACTCGTGTGTTGAAGGGGAAGTCTGGAAACGCTTTCTGTGGAGAGATCTCGAAACAGGCATTTCCAGCACTATTCCCGCATATAACAAAATACGAGTAAAACTCTGCCTAAAACACAGAAGAAACGTATCCTTCAATCTGCTCTGCTGTGCGTTTGTTCAGCTAAGTGAGTTAAATCTCCCTTTAGATTCAGGAGTTAGAAACACGTTTCTGGTAAGAGCTGCGTTTGGAGATTTCTCAGTGAATGGGAGTATATGCTGTAAGGAGAACTGTCTGCTTCTAAAACCAAAACGGAGCTACCTAACAGAACGGTCTTCAATGTGTGCATTCAACTTACAGAGTTAAACTCGTGTGTTGAAGGGGAAGTCTGGAAACGCTTTCTGTGGAGAGATCTCAAAACAGGCATTTCCAGCACTATTCCCGCATATAACGAAATAGCAGTAAAACTCTGCCTAAAACACAGAAGAAACGTATCCTTCAATCTGCTCTGCTGTGCGTTTGTTCAGCTAAGTGAGTTAAATCTCCCTTTAGATTCAGGAGTTAGAAACACGTTTCTGGTAAGAGCTCCGTTTGGACATTTCTCAGTGAATGGGAGTATATGCTGTAAGGAGAACTGTCTGCTTCTAAAACCAAAACGGAGCTACCTAACAGAACGGTCTTCAATGTGTGCATTCAACTTACAGAGTTAAACTCGTGTGTTGAAGGGGAAGTCTGGAAACGCTTTCTGTGGAGAGATCTCAAAACAGGCATTTCCAGCACTATTCCCGCATATAACGAAATAGCAGTAAAACTCTGCCTAAAACACAGAAGAAACGTATCCTTCAATCTGCTCTGCTGTGCGTTTGTTCAGCTAAGTGAGTTAAATCTCCCTTTAGATTCAGGAGTTAGAAACACGTTTCTGGTAAGAGCTGCGTTTGGACATTTCTCAGTGAATGGGAGTATATGCTGTAAGGAGAACTGTCTGCTTCTAAAACCAAAACGGAGCTACCTAACAGAACGGTCTTCAATGTGTGCATTCAACTTACAGAGTTAAACTCGTGTGTTGAAGGGGAAGTCTGGAAACGCTTTCTGTGGAGAGATCTCAAAACAGGCATTTCCAGCACTATTCCCGCATATAACGAAATAGCAGTAAAACTCTGCCTAAAACACAGAAGAAACGTATCCTTCAATCTGCTCTGCTGTGCGTTGGTTCAGCTAAGTGAGTTAAATCTCCCTTTAGATTCAGGAGTTAGAAACACGTTTCTGGTAAGAGCTGCGTTTGGACATTTCTCAGTGAATGGGAGTATATGCTGTAAGGAGAACTGTCTGCTTCTAAAACCAAAACGGAGCTACCTAACAGAACGGTCTTCAATGTGTGCATTCAACTTACAGAGTTAAACTCGTGTGTTGAAGGGGAAGTCTGGAAACGCTTTCTGTGGAGAGATCTCAAAACAGGCATTTCCAGCACTATTCCCGCATATAACGAAATAGCAGTAAAACTCTGCCTAAAACACAGAAGAAACGTATCCTTCAATCTGCTCTGCTGTGCGTTTGTTCAGCTAAGTGAGTTAAATCTCCCTTTAGATTCAGGAGTTAGAAACAGGTTTCTGGTAAGAGCTGCGTTTGGACATTTCTCAGTGAATGGGAGTATATGCTGTAAGGAGAACTGTCTGCTTCTAAAACCAAAACGGAGCTACCTAAAAGAACGGTCTTCAATGTGTGCATTCAACTTACAGAGTTAAACTCGTGTGTTGAAGGGGAAGTCTGGAAACGCTTTCTGTGGAGAGATCTCGAAACAGGCATTTCCAGCACTATTCCCGCATATAACGAAATACCAGTAAAACTCTGCCTAAAACACAGAAGAAACGTATCCTTCAATCTGCTCTGCTGTGCGTTTGTTCAGCTAAGTGAGTTAAATCTCCCTTTAGATTCAGGAGTTAGAAACACGTTTCTGGTAAGAGCTGCGTTTGGACATTTCTCAGTGAATGGGAGTATATGCTGTAAGGAGAACTGTCTGCTTCTAAAACCAAAACGGAGCTACCTAACAGAACGGTCTTCAATGTGTGCATTCAACTTACAGAGTTAAACTCGTGTGTTGAAGGGGAAGTCTGGAAACGCTTTCTGTGGAGAGATCTCAAAACAGGCATTTCCAGCACTATTCCCGCATATAACGAAATAGCAGTAAAACTCTGCCTAAAACACAGAAGAAACGTATCCTTCAATCTGCTCTGCTGTGCGTTTGTTCAGCTAAGTGAGTTAAATCTCCCTTTAGATTCAGGAGTTAGAAACACGTTTCTGGTAAGAGCTGCGTTTGGACATTTCTCAGTGAATGGGAGTATATGCTGTAAGGAGAACTGTCTGCTTCTAAAACCAAAACGGAGCTACCTAACAGAACGGTCTTCAATGTGTGCATTCAACTTACAGAGTTAAACTCGTGTGTTGAAGGGGAAGTCTGGAAACGCTTTCTGTGGAGAGATCTCAAAACAGGCATTTCCAGCACTAATCCCGCATATAACGAAATAGCAGTAAAACTCTGCCTAAAACACAGAAGAAACGTATCCTTCAATCTGCTCTGCTGTGCGTTGGTTCAGCTAAGTGAGTTAAATCTCCCTTTAGATTCAGGAGTTAGAAACACGTTTCTGGTAAGAGCTGCGTTTGGACATTTCTCAGTGAATGGGAGTATATGCTGTAAGGAGAACTGTCTGCTTCTAAAACCAAAACGGAGCTACCTAACAGAACGGTCTTCAATGTGTGCATTCAACTTACAGAGTTAAACTCGTGTGTTGAAGGGGAAGTCTGGAAACGCTTTCTGTGGAGAGATCTCAAAACAGGCATTTCCAGCACTATTCCCGCATATAACGAAATAGCAGTAAAACTCTGC
This sequence comes from Saguinus oedipus, assembly GCA_031835075.1. Lineage (NCBI taxonomy): Eukaryota > Metazoa > Chordata > Mammalia > Primates > Cebidae > Saguinus > Saguinus oedipus. The sequence continues at coordinate 82,932 of JASSZA010000160.1, read as the reverse complement.
CTAAAACACAGAAGAAACGTATCCTTCAATCTGCTCTGCTGTGCGTTTGTTCAGCTAAGTGAGTTAAATCTCCCTTTAGATTCAGGAGTTAGAAACACGTTTCTGGTAAGAGCTGCGTTTGGACATTTCTCAGTGAATGGGAGTATATGCTGTAAGGAGAACTGTCTGCTTCTAAAACCAAAACGGAGCTACCTAACAGAACGGTCTTCAATGTGTGCATTCAACTTACAGAGTTAAACTCGTGTGTTGAAGGGGAAGTCTGGAAACGCTTTCTGTGGAGAGATCTCAAAACAGGCATTTCCAGGCATTTCCAGCACTATTCCCGCATATAACGAAATAGCAGTAAAACTCTGCCTAAAACACAGAAGAAACGTATCCTTCAATCTGCTCTGCTGTGCGTTTGTTCAGCTAAGTGAGTTAAATCTCCCTTTAGATTCAGGAGTTAGAAACACGTTTCTGGTAAGAGCTGCGTTTGGACATTTCTCAGTGAATGGGAGTATATGCTGTAAGGAGAACTGTCTGCTTCTAAAACCAAAACGGAGCTACCTAACAGAACGGTCTTCAATGTGTGCATTCAACTTACAGAGTTAAACTCGTGTGTTGAAGGGGAAGTCTGGAAACGCTTTCTGTGGAGAGATCTCAAAACAGGCATTTCCAGGCATTTCCAGCACTATTCCCGCATATAACGAAATAGCAGTAAAACTCTGCCTAAAACACAGAAGAAACGTATCCTTCAATCTGCTCTGCTGTGCGTTTGTTCAGCTAAGTGAGTTAAATCTCCCTTTAGATTCAGGAGTTAGAAACACGTTTCTGGTAAGAGCTGCGTTTGGACATTTCTCAGTGAATGGGAGTATATGCTGTAAGGAGAACTGTCTGCTTCTAAAACCAAAACGGAGCTACCTAACAGAACGGTCTTCAATGTGTGCATTCAACTTACAGAGTTAAACTCGTGTGTTGAAGGGGAAGTCTGGAAACGCTTTCTGTGGAGAGATCTCAAAACAGGCATTTCCAGCACTATTCCCGCATATAACGAAATAGCAGTAAAACTCTGCCTAAAACACAGAAGAAACGTATCCTTCAATCTGCTCTGCTGTGCGTTTGTTCAGCTAAGTGAGTTAAATCTCCCTTTAGATTCAGGAGTTAGAAACACGTTTCTGGTAAGAGCTGCGTTTGGACATTTCTCAGTGAATGGGAGTATATGCTGTAAGGAGAACTGTCTGCTTCTAAAACCAAAACGGAGCTACCTAACAGAACGGTCTTCAATGTGTGCATTCAACTTACAGAGTTAAACTCGTGTGTTGAAGGGGAAGTCTGGAAACGCTTTCTGTGGAGAGATCTCAAAACAGGCATTTCCAGCACTATTCCCGCATATAACGAAATAGCAGTAAAACTCTGCCTAAAACACAGAAGAAACGTATCCTTCAATCTGCTCTGCTGTGCGTTTGTTCAGCTAAGTGAGTTAAATCTCCCTTTAGATTCAGGAGTTAGAAACACGTTTCTGGTAAGAGCTGCGTTTGGACATTTCTCAGTGAATGGGAGTATATGCTGTAAGGAGAACTGTCTGCTTCTAAAACCAAAACGGAGCTACCTAAAAGAACGGTCTTCAATGTGTGCATTCAACTTACAGAGTTAAACTCGTGTGTTGAAGGGGAAGTCTGGAAACGCTTTCTGTGGAGAGATCTCGAAACAGGCATTTCCAGCACTATTCCCGCATATAACGAAATACCAGTAAAACTCTGCCTAAAACACAGAAGAAACGTATCCTTCAATCTGCTCTGCTGTGCGTTTGTTCAGCTAAGTGAGTTAAATCTCCCTTTAGATTCAGGAGTTAGAAACACGTTTCTGGTAAGAGCTGCGTTTGGACATTTCTCAGTGAATGGGAGTATATGCTGTAAGGAGAACTGTCTGCTTCTAAAACCAAAACGGAGCTACCTAACAGAACGGTCTTCAATGTGTGCATTCAACTTACAGAGTTAAACTCGTGTGTTGAAGGGGAAGTCTGGAAACGCTTTCTGTGGAGAGATCTCAAAACAGGCATTTCCAGCACTATTCCCGCATATAACGAAATAGCAGTAAAACTCTGCCTAAAACACAGAAGAAACGTATCCTTCAATCTGCTCTGCTGTGCGTTTGTTCAGCTAAGTGAGTTAAATCTCCCTTTAGATTCAGGAGTTAGAAACACGTTTCTGGTAAGAGCTGCGTTTGGACATTTCTCAGTGAATGGGAGTATATGCTGTAAGGAGAACTGTCTGCTTCTAAAACCAAAACGGAGCTACCTAACAGAACGGTCTTCAATGTGTGCATTCAACTTACAGAGTTAAACTCGTGTGTTGAAGGGGAAGTCTGGAAACGCTTTCTGTGGAGAGATCTCAAAACAGGCATTTCCAGCACTAATCCCGCATATAACGAAATAGCAGTAAAACTCTGCCTAAAACACAGAAGAAACGTATCCTTCAATCTGCTCTGCTGTGCGTTGGTTCAGCTAAGTGAGTTAAATCTCCCTTTAGATTCAGGAGTTAGAAACACGTTTCTGGTAAGAGCTGCGTTTGGACATTTCTCAGTGAATGGGAGTATATGCTGTAAGGAGAACTGTCTGCTTCTAAAACCAAAACGGAGCTACCTAACAGAACGGTCTTCAATGTGTGCATTCAACTTACAGAGTTAAACTCGTGTGTTGAAGGGGAAGTCTGGAAACGCTTTCTGTGGAGAGATCTCAAAACAGGCATTTCCAGCACTATTCCCGCATATAACGAAATAGCAGTAAAACTCTGCCTAAAACACAGAAGAAACGTATCCTTCAATCTGCTCTGCTGTGCGTTTGTTCAGCTAAGTGAGTTAAATCTCCCTTTAGATTCAGGAGTTAGAAACACGTTTCTGGTAAGAGCTGCGTTTGGACATTTCTCAGTGAATGGGAGTATATGCTGTAAGGAGAACTGTCTGCTTCTAAAACCAAAACGGAGCTACCTAACAGAACGGTCTTCAATGTGTGCATTCAACTTACAGAGTTAAACTCGTGTGTTGAAGGGGAAGTCTGGAAACGCTTTCTGTGGAGAGATCTCAAAACAGGCATTTCCAGGCATTTCCAGCACTATTCCCGCATATAACGAAATAGCAGTAAAACTCTGCCTAAAACACAGAAGAAACGTATCCTTCAATCTGCTCTGCTGTGCGTTTGTTCAGCTAAGTGAGTTAAATCTCCCTTTAGATTCAGGAGTTAGAAACACGTTTCTGGTAAGAGCTGCGTTTGGACATTTCTCAGTGAATGGGAGTATATGCTGTAAGGAGAACTGTCTGCTTCTAAAACCAAAACGGAGCTACCTAACAGAACGGTCTTCAATGTGTGCATTCAACTTACAGAGTTAAACTCGTGTGTTGAAGGGGAAGTCTGGAAACGCTTTCTGTGGAGAGATCTCAAAACAGGCATTTCCAGGCATTTCCAGCACTATTCCCGCATATAACGAAATAGCAGTAAAACTCTGCCTAAAACACAGAAGAAACGTATCCTTCAATCTGCTCTGCTGTGCGTTTGTTCAGCTAAGTGAGTTAAATCTCCCTTTAGATTCAGGAGTTAGAAACACGTTTCTGGTAAGAGCTGCGTTTGGACATTTCTCAGTGAATGGGAGTATATGCTGTAAGGAGAACTGTCTGCTTCTAAAACCAAAACGGAGCTACCTAACAGAACGGTCTTCAATGTGTGCATTCAACTTACAGAGTTAAACTCGTGTGTTGAAGGGGAAGTCTGGAAACGCTTTCTGTGGAGAGATCTCAAAACAGGCATTTCCAGGCATTTCCAGCACTATTCCCGCATATAACGAAATAGCAGTAAAACTCTGCCTAAAACACAGAAGAAACGTATCCTTCAATCTGCTCTGCTGTGCGTTTGTTCAGCTAAGTGAGTTAAATCTCCCTTTAGATTCAGGAGTTAGAAACACGTTTCTGGTAAGAGCTGCGTTTGGACATTTCTCAGTGAATGGGAGTATATGCTGTAAGGAGAACTGTCTGCTTCTAAAACCAAAACGGAGCTACCTAACAGAACGGTCTTCAATGTGTGCATTCAACTTACAGAGTTAAACTCGTGTGTTGAAGGGGAAGTCTGGAAACGCTTTCTGTGGAGAGATCTCAAAACAGGCATTTCCAGCACTATTCCCGCATATAACGAAATACCAGTAAAACTCTGCCTAAAACACAGAAGAAACGTATCCTTCAATCTGCTCTGCTGTGCGTTTGTTCAGCTAAGTGAGTTAAATCTCCCTTTAGATTCAGGAGTTAGAAACACGTTTCTGGTAAGAGCTGCGTTTGGACATTTCTCAGTGAATGGGAGTATATGCTGTAAGGAGAACTGTCTGCTTCTAAAACCAAAACGGAGCTACCTAACAGAACGGTCTTCAATGTGTGCATTCAACTTACAGAGTTAAACTCGTGTGTTGAAGGGGAAGTCTGGAAACGCTTTCTGTGGAGAGATCTCAAAACAGGCATTTCCAGGCATTTCCAGCACTATTCCCGCATATAACGAAATAGCAGTAAAACTCTGCCTAAAACACAGAAGAAACGTATCCTTCAATCTGCTCTGCTGTGCGTTTGTTCAGCTAAGTGAGTTAAATCTCCCTTTAGATTCAGGAGTTAGAAACACGTTTCTGGTAAGAGCTGCGTTTGGACATTTCTCAGTGAATGGGAGTATATGCTGTAAGGAGAACTGTCTGCTTCTAAAACCAAAACGGAGCTACCTAACAGAACGGTCTTCAATGTGTGCATTCAACTTACAGAGTTAAACTCGTGTGTTGAAGGGGAAGTCTGGAAACGCTTTCTGTGGAGAGATCTCAAAACAGGCATTTCCAGCACTATTCCCGCATATAACGAAATAGCAGTAAAACTCTGCCTAAAACACAGAAGAAACGTATCCTTCAATCTGCTCTGCTGTGCGTTTGTTCAGCTAAGTGAGTTAAATCTCCCTTTAGATTCAGGAGTTAGAAACACGTTTCTGGTAAGAGCTGCGTTTGGACATTTCTCAGTGAATGGGAGTATATGCTGTAAGGAGAACTGTCTGCTTCTAAAACCAAAACGGAGCTACCTAACAGAACGGTCTTCAATGTGTGCATTCAAATTACAGAGTTAAACTCGTGTGTTGAAGGGGAAGTCTGGAAACGCTTTCTGTGGAGAGATCTCAAAACAGGCATTTCCAGCACTATTCCCGCATATAACGAAATAGCAGTAAAACTCTGCCTAAAACACAGAAGAAACGTATCCTTCAATCTGCTCTGCTGTGCGTTTGTTCAGCTAAGTGAGTTAAATCTCCCTTTAGATTCAGGAGTTAGAAACACGTTTCTGGTAAGAGCTGCGTTTGGACATTTCTCAGTGAATGGGAGTATATGCTGTAAGGAGAACTGTCTGCTTCTAAAACCAAAACGGAGCTACCTAACAGAACGGTCTTCAATGTGTGCATTCAACTTACAGAGTTAAACTCGTGTCTTGAAGGGGAAGTCTGGAAACGCTTTCTGTGGAGAGATCTCAAAACAGGCATTTCCAGCACTATTCCCGCATATAACGAAATAGCAGTAAAACTCTGCCTAAAACACAGAAGAAACGTATCCTTCAATCTGCTCTGCTGTGCGTTGGTTCAGCTAAGTGAGTTAAATCTCCCTTTAGATTCAGGAGTTAGAAACACGTTTCTGGTAAGAGCTGCGTTTGGACATTTCTCAGTGAATGGGAGTATATGCTGTAAGGAGAACTGTCTGCTTCTAAAACCAAAACGGAGCTACCTAACAGAACGGTCTTCAATGTGTGCATTCAACTTACAGAGTTAAACTCGTGTGTTGAAGGGGAAGTCTGGAAACGCTTTCTGTGGAGAGATCTCAAAACAGGCATTTCCAGCACTATTCCCGCATATAACGAAATAGCAGTAAAACTCTGCCTAAAACACAGAAGAAACGTATCCTTCAATCTGCTCTGCTGTGCGTTTGTTCAGCTAAGTGAGTTAAATCTCCCTTTAGATTCAGGAGTTAGAAACACGTTTCTGGTAAGAGCTGCGTTTGGACATTTCTCAGTGAATGGGAGTATATGCTGTAAGGAGAACTGTCTGCTTCTAAAACCAAAACGGAGCTACCTAACAGAACGGTCTTCAATGTGTGCATTCAACTTACAGAGTTAAACTCGTGTGTTGAAGGGGAAGTCTGGAAACGCTTTCTGTGGAGAGATCTCAAAACAGGCATTTCCAGGCATTTCCAGCACTATTCCCGCATATAACGAAATAGCAGTAAAACTCTGCCTAAAACACAGAAGAAACGTATCCTTCAATCTGCTCTGCTGTGCGTTTGTTCAGCTAAGTGAGTTAAATCTCCCTTTAGATTCAGGAGTTAGAAACACGTTTCTGGTAAGAGCTGCGTTTGGACATTTCTCAGTGAATGGGAGTATATGCTGTAAGGAGAACTGTCTGCTTCTAAAACCAAAACGGAGCTACCTAACAGAACGGTCTTCAATGTGTGCATTCAACTTACAGAGTTAAACTCGTGTGTTGAAGGGGAAGTCTGGAAACGCTTTCTGTGGAGAGATCTCAAAACAGGCATTTCCAGCACTATTCCCGCATATAACGAAATAGCAGTAAAACTCTGCCTAAAACACAGAAGAAACGTATCCTTCAATCTGCTCTGCTGTGCGTTTGCTCAGCTAAGTGAGTTAAATCTCCCTTTAGATTCAGGAGTTAGAAACACGTTTCTGGTAAGAGCTGCGTTTGGACATTTCTCAGTGAATGGGAGTATATGCTGTAAGGAGAACTGTCTGCTTCTAAAACCAAAACGGAGCTACCTAACAGAACGGTCTTCAATGTGTGCATTCAACTTACAGAGTTAAACTCGTGTGTTGAAGGGGAAGTCTGGAAACGCTTTCTGTGGAGAGATCTCAAAACAGGCATTTCCAGCACTATTCCCGCATATAACGAAATAGCAGTAAAACTCTGCCTAAAACACAGAAGAAACGTATCCTTCAATCTGCTCTGCTGTGCGTTTGTTCAGCTAAGTGAGTTAAATCTCCCTTTAGATTCAGGAATTAGAAACACGTTTCTGGTAAGAGCTGCGTTTGGACATTTCTCAGTGAATGGGAGTATATGCTGTCAGGAGAACTGTCTGCTTCTAAAACCAAAACGGAGCTACCTAACAGAACGGTCTTCAATGTGTGCATTCAACTTACAGAGTTAAACTCGTGTGTTGAAGGGGAAGTCTGGAAACGCTTTCTGTGGAGAGATCTCAAAACAGGCATTTCCAGGCATTTCCAGCACTATTCCCGCATATAACGAAATAGCAGTAAAACTCTGCCTAAAACACAGAAGAAACGTATCCTTCAATCTGCTCTGCTGTGCGTTTGTTCAGCTAAGTGAGTTAAATCTCCCTTTAGATTCAGGAGTTAGAAACACGTTTCTGGTAAGAGCTGCGTTTGGACATTTCCCAGTGAATGGGAGTATATGCTGTAAGGAGAACTGTCTGCTTCTAAAACCAAAACGGAGCTACCTAACAGAACGGTCTTCAATGTGTGCATTCAACTTACAGAGTTAAACTCGTGTGTTGAAGGGGAAGTCTGGAAACGCTTTCTGTGGAGAGATCTCAAAACAGGCATTTCCAGCACTATTCCCGCATATAACGAAATAGCAGTAAAACTCTGCCTAAAACACAGAAGAAACGTATCCTTCAATCTGCTCTGCTGTGCGTTTGTTCAGCTAAGTGAGTTAAATCTCCCTTTAGATTCAGGAGTTAGAAACACGTTTCTGGTAAGAGCTGCGTTTGGACATTTCTCAGTGAATGGGAGTATATGCTGTAAGGAGAACTGTCTGCTTCTAAAACCAAAACGGAGCTACCTAACAGAACGGTCTTCAATGTGTGCATTCAACTTACAGAGTTAAACTCGTGTGTTGAAGGGGAAGTCTGGAAACGCTTTCTGTGGAGAGATCTCAAAACAGGCATTTCCAGCACTATTCCCGCATATAACGAAATAGCAGTAAAACTCTGCCTAAAACACAGAAGAAACGTATCCTTCAATCTGCTCTGCTGTGCGTTTGTTCAGCTAAGTGAGTTAAATCTCCCTTTAGATTCAGGAGTTAGAAACACGTTTCTGGTAAGAGCTGCGTTTGGACATTTCTCTGTGAATGGGAGTATATGCTGTAAGGAGAACTGTCTGCTTCTAAAACCAAAACGGAGCTACCTAACAGAACGGTCTTCAATGTGTGCATTCAACTTACAGAGTTAAACTCGTGTGTTGAAGGGGAAGTCTGGAAACGCTTTCTGTGGAGAGATCTCAAAACAGGCATTTCCAGGCATTTCCAGCACTATTCCCGCATATAACGAAATAGCAGTAAAACTCTGCCTAAAACACAGAAGAAACGTATCCTTCAATCTGCTCTGCTGTGCGTTTGTTCAGCTAAGTGAGTTAAATCTCCCTTTAGATTCAGGAGTTAGAAACACGTTTCTGGTAAGAGCTGCGTTTGGACATTTCTCAGTGAATGGGAGTATATGCTGTAAGGAGAACTGTCTGCTTCTAAAACCAAAACGGAGCTACCTAACAGAACGGTCTTCAATGTGTGCATTCAACTTACAGAGTTAAACTCGTGTGTTGAAGGGGAAGTCTGGAAACGCTTTCTGTGGAGAGATCTCAAAACAGGCATTTCCAGCACTATTCCCGCATATAACGAAATAGCAGTAAAACTCTGCCTAAAACACAGAAGAAACGTATCCTTCAATCTGCTCTGCTGTGCGTTTGCTCAGCTAAGTGAGTTAAATCTCCCTTTAGATTCAGGAGTTAGAAACACGTTTCTGGTAAGAGCTGCGTTTGGACATTTCTCAGTGAATGGGAGTATATGCTGTAAGGAGAACTGTCTGCTTCTAAAACCAAAACGGAGCTACCTAACAGAACGGTCTTCAATGTGTGCATTCAACTTACAGAGTTAAACTCGTGTGTTGAAGGGGAAGTCTGGAAACGCTTTCTGTGGAGAGATCTCAAAACAGGCATTTCCAGCACTATTCCCGCATATAACGAAATAGCAGTAAAACTCTGCCTAAAACACAGAAGAAACGTATCCTTCAATCTGCTCTGCTGTGCGTTTGTTCAGCTAAGTGAGTTAAATCTCCCTTTAGATTCAGGAATTAGAAACACGTTTCTGGTAAGAGCTGCGTTTGGACATTTCTCAGTGAATGGGAGTATATGCTGTCAGGAGAACTGTCTGCTTCTAAAACCAAAACGGAGCTACCTAACAGAACGGTCTTCAATGTGTGCATTCAACTTACAGAGTTAAACTCGTGTGTTGAAGGGGAAGTCTGGAAACGCTTTCTGTGGAGAGATCTCAAAACAGGCATTTCCAGGCATTTCCAGCACTATTCCCGCATATAACGAAATAGCAGTAAAACTCTGCCTAAAACACAGAAGAAACGTATCCTTCAATCTGCTCTGCTGTGCGTTTGTTCAGCTAAGTGAGTTAAATCTCCCTTTAGATTCAGGAGTTAGAAACACGTTTCTGGTAAGAGCTGCGTTTGGACATTTCCCAGTGAATGGGAGTATATGCTGTAAGGAGAACTGTCTGCTTCTAAAACCAAAACGGAGCTACCTAACAGAACGGTCTTCAATGTGTGCATTCAACTTACAGAGTTAAACTCGTGTGTTGAAGGGGAAGTCTGGAAACGCTTTCTGTGGAGAGATCTCAAAACAGGCATTTCCAGCACTATTCCCGCATATAACGAAATAGCAGTAAAACTCTGCCTAAAACACAGAAGAAACGTATCCTTCAATCTGCTCTGCTGTGCGTTTGTTCAGCTAAGTGAGTTAAATCTCCCTTTAGATTCAGGAGTTAGAAACACGTTTCTGGTAAGAGCTGCGTTTGGACATTTCTCAGTGAATGGGAGTATATGCTGTAAGGAGAACTGTCTGCTTCTAAAACCAAAACGGAGCTACCTAACAGAACGGTCTTCAATGTGTGCATTCAACTTACAGAGTTAAACTCGTGTGTTGAAGGGGAAGTCTGGAAACGCTTTCTGTGGAGAGATCTCAAAACAGGCATTTCCAGCACTATTCCCGCATATAACGAAATAGCAGTAAAACTCTGCCTAAAACACAGAAGAAACGTATCCTTCAATCTGCTCTGCTGTGCGTTGGTTCAGCTAAGTGAGTTAAATCTCCCTTTAGATTCAGGAGTTAGAAACACGTTTCTGGTAAGAGCTGCGTTTGGACATTTCTCAGTGAATGGGAGTATATGCTGTAAGGAGAACTGTCTGCTTCTAAAACCAAAACGGAGCTACCTAACAGAACGGTCTTCAATGTGTGCATTCAACTTACAGAGTTAAACTCGTGTCTTGAAGGGGAAGTCTGGAAACGCTTTCTGTGGAGAGATCTCAAAACAGGCATTTCCAGCACTATTCCCGCATATAACGAAATAGCAGTAAAACTCTGCCTAAAACACAGAAGAAACGTATCCTTCAATCTGCTCTGCTGTGCGTTGGTTCAGCTAAGTGAGTTAAATCTCCCTTTAGATTCAGGAGTTAGAAACACGTTTCTGGTAAGAGCTGCGTTTGGACATTTCTCAGTGAATGGGAGTATATGCTGTAAGGAGAACTGTCTGCTTCTAAAACCAAAACGGAGCTACCTAACAGAACGGTCTTCAATGTGTGCATTCAACTTACAGAGTTAAACTCGTGTGTTGAAGGGGAAGTCTGGAAACGCTTTCTGTGGAGAGATCTCAAAACAGGCATTTCCAGCACTATTCCCGCATATAACGAAATAGCAGTAAAACTCTGCCTAAAACACAGAAGAAACGTATCCTTCAATCTGCTCTGCTGTGCGTTTGTTCAGCTAAGTGAGTTAAATCTCCCTTTAGATTCAGGAGTTAGAAACACGTTTCTGGTAAGAGCTGCGTTTGGACATTTCTCAGTGAATGGGAGTATATGCTGTAAGGAGAACTGTCTGCTTCTAAAACCAAAACGGAGCTACCTAACAGAACGGTCTTCAATGTGTGCATTCAACTTACAGAGTTAAACTCGTGTGTTGAAGGGGAAGTCTGGAAACGCTTTCTGTGGAGAGATCTCAAAACAGGCATTTCCAGGCATTTCCAGCACTATTCCCGCATATAACGAAATAGCAGTAAAACTCTGCCTAAAACACAGAAGAAACGTATCCTTCAATCTGCTCTGCTGTGCGTTTGTTCAGCTAAGTGAGTTAAATCTCCCTTTAGATTCAGGAGTTAGAAACACGTTTCTGGTAAGAGCTGCGTTTGGACATTTCTCAGTGAATGGGAGTATATGCTGTAAGGAGAACTGTCTGCTTCTAAAACCAAAACGGAGCTACCTAACAGAACGGTCTTCAATGTGTGCATTCAACTTACAGAGTTAAACTCGTGTGTTGAAGGGGAAGTCTGGAAACGCTTTCTGTGGAGAGATCTCAAAACAGGCATTTCCAGCACTATTCCCGCATATAACGAAATAGCAGTAAAACTCTGCCTAAAACACAGAAGAAACGTATCCTTCAATCTGCTCTGCTGTGCGTTTGTTCAGCTAAGTGAGTTAAATCTCCCTTTAGATTCAGGAGTTAGAAACACGTTTCTGGTAAGAGCTGCGTTTGGACATTTCTCAGTGAATGGGAGTATATGCTGTAAGGAGAACTGTCTGCTTCTAAAACCAAAACGGAGCTACCTAACAGAACGGTCTTCAATGTGTGCATTCAACTTACAGAGTTAAACTCGTGTGTTGAAGGGGAAGTCTGGAAACGCTTTCTGTGGAGAGATCTCAAAACAGGCATTTCCAGCACTATTCCCGCATATAACGAAATAGCAGTAAAACTCTGCCTAAAACACAGAAGAAACGTATCCTTCAATCTGCTCTGCTGTGCGTTTGTTCAGCTAAGTGAGTTAAATCTCCCTTTAGATTCAGGAGTTAGAAACACGTTTCTGGTAAGAGCTGCGTTTGGACATTTCTCAGTGAATGGGACTATATGCTGTAAGGAGAACTGTCTGCTTCTAAAACCAAAACGGAGCTACCTAACAGAACGGTCTTCAATGTGTGCATTCAACTTACAGAGTTAAACTCGTGTGTTGAAGGGGAAGTCTGGAAACGCTTTCTGTGGAGAGATCTCAAAACAGGCATTTCCAGCACTATTCCCGCATATAACGAAATAGCAGTAAAACTCTGCCTAAAACACAGAAGAAACGTATCCTTCAATCTGCTCTGCTGTGCGTTGGTTCAGCTAAGTGAGTTAAATCTCCCTTTAGATTCAGGAGTTAGAAACACGTTTCTGGTAAGAGCTGCGTTTGGACATTTCTCAGTGAATGGGAGTATATGCTGTAAGGAGAACTGTCTGCTTCTAAAACCAAAACGGAGCTACCTAACAGAACGGTCTTCAATGTGTGCATTCAACTTACAGAGTTAAACTCGTGTGTTGAAGGGGAAGTCTGGAAACGCTTTCTGTGGAGAGATCTCAAAACAGGCATTTCCAGCACTATTCCCGCATATAACGAAATAGCAGTAAAACTCTGCCTAAAACACAGAAGAAACGTATCCTTCAATCTGCTCTGCTGTGCGTTTGTTCAGCTAAGTGAGTTAAATCTCCCTTTAGATTCAGGAGTTAGAAACACGTTTCTGGTAAGAGCTGCGTTTGGACATTTCTCAGTGAATGGGAGTATATGCTGTAAGGAGAACTGTCTGCTTCTAAAACCAAAACGGAGCTACCTAACAGAACGGTCTTCAATGTGTGCATTCAACTTACAGAGTTAAACTCGTGTGTTGAAGGGGAAGTCTGGAAACGCTTTCTGTGGAGAGATCTCAAAACAGGCATTTCCAGGCATTTCCAGCACTATTCCCGCATATAACGAAATAGCAGTAAAACTCTGCCTAAAACACAGAAGAAACGTATCCTTCAATCTGCTCTGCTGTGCGTTTGTTCAGCTAAGTGAGTTACATCTCCCTTTAGATTCAGGAGTTAGAAACACGTTTCTGGTAAGAGGTGCGTTTGGACATTTCTCAGTGAATGGGAGTATATGCTGTAAGGAGAACTGTCTGCTTCTAAAACCAAAACGGAGCTACCTAACAGAACGGTCTTCAATGTGTGCATTCAACTTACAGAGTTAAACTCGTGTGTTGAAGGGGAAGTCTGGAAACGCTTTCTGTGGAGAGATCTCAAAACAGGCATTTCCAGGCATTTCCAGCACTATTCCCGCATATAACGAAATAGCAGTAAAACTCTGCCTAAAACACAGAAGAAACGTATCCTTCAATCTGCTCTACTGTGCGTTTGTTCAGCTAAGTGAGTTAAATCTCCCTTTAGATTCAGGAGTTAGAAACACGTTTCTGGTAAGAGCTGCGTTTGGACATTTCTCAGTGAATGGGAGTATATGCTGTAAGGAGAACTGTCTGCTTCTAAAACCAAAACGGGGCTACCTAACAGAACGGTCTTCAATGTGTGCATTCAACTTACAGAGTTAAACTCGTGTGTTGAAGGGGAAGTCTGCAAACGCTTTCTGTGGAGAGATCTCAAAACAGGCATTTCCAGGCATTTCCAGCACTATTCCCGCATATAACGAAATAGCAGTAAAACTCTGCCTAAAACACAGAAGAAACGTATCCTTCAATCTGCTCTGCTGTGCGTTTGTTCAGCTAAGTGAGTTAAATCTCCCTTTAGATTCAGGAGTTAGAAACACGTTTCTGGTAAGAGCTGCGTTTGGACATTTCTCAGTGAATGGGAGTATATGCTGTAAGGAGAACTGTCTGCTTCTAAAACCAAAACGGAGCTACCTAACAGAACGGTCTTCAATGTGTGCATTCAACTTACAGAGTTAAACTCGTGTGTTGAAGGGGAAGTCTGGAAACGCTTTCTGTGGAGAGATCTCGAAACAGGCATTTCCAGCACTATTCCCGCATATAACGAAATACCAGTAAAACTCTGCCTAAAACACAGAAGAAACGTATCCTTCAATCTGCTCTGCTGTGCGTTTGTTCAGCTAAGTGAGTTAAATCTCCCTTTAGATTCAGGAGTTAGAAACACGTTTCTGGTAAGAGCTGCGTTTGGACATTTCTCAGTGAATGGGAGTATATGCTGTAAGGAGAACTGTCTGCTTCTAAAACCAAAACGGAGCTACCTAACAGAACGGTCTTCAATGTGTGCATTCAACTTACAGAGTTAAACTCGTGTGTTGAAGGGGAAGTCTGGAAACGCTTTCTGTGGAGAGATCTCAAAACAGGCATTTCCAGGCATTTCCAGCACTATTCCCGCATATAACGAAATAGCAGTAAAACTCTGCCTAAAACACAGAAGAAACGTATCCTTCAATCTGCTCTGCTGTGCGTTTGTTCAGCTAAGTGAGTTAAATCTCCCTTTAGATTCAGGAGTTAGAAACACGTTTCTGGTAAGAGCTGCGTTTGGACATTTCTCAGTGAATGGGAGTATATGCTGTAAGGAGAACTGTCTGCTTCTAAAACCAAAACGGAGCTACCTAACAGAACGGTCTTCAATGTGTGCATTCAACTTACAGAGTTAAACTCGTGTGTTGAAGGGGAAGTCTGGAAACGCTTTCTGTGGAGAGATCTCAAAACAGGCATTTCCAGCACTATTCCCGCATATAACGAAATAGCAGTAAAACTCTGCCTAAAACACAGAAGAAACGTATCCTTCAATCTGCTCTGCTGTGCGTTTGTTCAGCTAAGTGAGTTAAATCTCCCTTTAGATTCAGGAGTTAGAAACACGTTTCTGGTAAGAGCTGCGTTTGGACATTTCCCAGTGAATGGGAGTATATGCTGTAAGGAGAACTGTCTGCTTCTAAAACCAAAACGGAGCTACCTAACAGAACGGTCTTCAATGTGTGCATTCAACTTACAGAGTTAAACTCGTGTGTTGAAGGGGAAGTCTGGAAACGCTTTCTGTGGAGAGATCTCAAAACAGGCATTTCCAGCACTATTCCCGCATATAACGAAATAGCAGTAAATCTCTGCCTAAAACACAGAAGAAACGTATCCTTCAATCTGCTCTGCTGTGCGTTTGTTCAGCTAAGTGAGTTAAATCTCCCTTTAGATTCAGGAGTTAGAAACACGTTTCTGGTAAGAGCTGCGTTTGGACATTTCTCAGTGAATGGGAGTATATGCTGTAAGGAGAACTGTCTGCTTCTAAAACCAAAACGGAGCTACCTAACAGAACGGTCTTCAATGTGTGCATTCAACTTACAGAGTTAAACTCGTGTGTTGAAGGGGAAGTCTGGAAACGCTTTCTGTGGAGAGATCTCAAAACAGGCATTTCCAGCACTATTCCCGCATATAACGAAATAGCAGTAAAACTCTGCCTAAAACACAGAAGAAACGTATCCTTCAATCTGCTCTGCTGTGCGTTTGTTCAGCTAAGTGAGTTAAATCTCCCTTTAGATTCAGGAGTTAGAAACACGTTTCTGGTAAGAGCTGCGTTTGGACATTTCTCAGTGAATGGGAGTATATGCTGTAAGGAGAACTGTCTGCTTCTAAAACCAAAACGGAGCTACCTAACAGAACGGTCTTCAATGTGTGCATTCAACTTACAGAGTTAAACTCGTGTGTTGAAGGGGAAGTCTGGAAACGCTTTCTGTGGAGAGATCTCAAAACAGGCATTTCCAGCACTATTCCCGCATATAACGAAATAGCAGTAAAACTCTGCCTAAAACACAGAAGAAACGTATCCTTCAATCTGCTCTGCTGTGCGTTTGTTCAGCTAAGTGAGTTAAATCTCCCTTTAGATTCAGGAGTTAGAAACACGTTTCTGGTAAGAGCTGCGTTTGGACATTTCTCAGTGAATGGGAGTATATGCTGTAAGGAGAACTGTCTGCTTCTAAAACCAAAACGGAGCTACCTAACAGAACGGTCTTCAATGTGTGCATTCAACTTACAGAGTTAAACTCGTGTGTTGAAGGGGAAGTCTGGAAACGCTTTCTGTGGAGAGATCTCAAAACAGGCATTTCCAGGCATTTCCAGCACTATTCCCGCATATAGCGAAATAGCAGTAAAACTCTGCCTAAAACACAGAAGAAACGTATCCTTCAATCTGCTCTGCTGTGCGTTTGTTCAGCTAAGTGAGTTAAATCTCCGTTTAGATTCAGGAGTTAGAAACACGTTTCTGGTAAGAGCTGCGTTTGGACATTTCTCAGTGAATGGGAGTATATGCTGTAAGGAGAACTGTCTGCTTCTAAAACCAAAACGGAGCTACCTAACAGAACGGTCTTCAATGTGTGCATTCAACTTACAGAGTTAAACTCGTGTGTTGAAGGGGAAGTCTGGAAACGCTTTCTGTGGAGAGATCTCAAAACAGGCATTTCCAACACTATTCCCGCATATAACGAAATAGCAGTAAAACTCTGCCTAAAACACAGAAGAAACGTATCCTTCAATCTGCTCTGCTGTGCGTTTGTTCAGCTAAGTGAGTTAAATCTCCCTTTAGATTCAGGAGTTAGAAACACGTTTCTGGTAAGAGCTGCGTTTGGACATTTCTCAGTGAATGGGAGTATATGCTGTAAGGAGAACTGTCTGCTTCTAAAACCAAAACGGAGCTACCTAACAGAACGGTCTTCAATGTGTGCATTCAACTTACAGAGTTAAACTCGTGTGTTGAAGGGGAAGTCTGGAAACGCTTTCTGTGGAGAGATCTCAAAACAGGCATTTCCAGCACTATTCCCGCATATAACGAAATAGCAGTAAAACTCTGCCTAAAACACAGAAGAAACGTATCCTTCAATCTGCTCTGCTGTGCGTTTGTTCAGCTAAGTGAGTTAAATCTCCCTTTAGATTCAGGAGTTAGAAACACGTTTCTGGTAAGAGCTGCGTTTGGACATTTCTCAGTGAATGGGAGTATATGCTGTAAGGAGAACTGTCTGCTTCTAAAACCAAAACGGAGCTACCTAACAGAACGGTCTTCAATGTGTGCATTCAACTTACAGAGTTAAACTCGTGTGTTGAAGGGGAAGTCTGGAAACGCTTTCTGTGGAGAGATCTCAAAACAGGCATTTCCAGCACTATTCCCGCATATAACGAAATAGCAGTAAAACTCTGCCTAAAACACAGAAGAAACGTATCCTTCAATCTGCTCTGCTGTGCGTTTGTTCAGCTAAGTGAGTTAAATCTCCGTTTAGATTCAGGAGTTAGAAACACGTTTCTGGTAAGAGCTGCGTTTGGACATTTCTCAGTGAATGGGAGTATATGCTGTAAGGAGAACTGTCTGCTTCTAAAACCAAAACGGAGCTACCTAACAGAACGGTCTTCAATGTGTGCATTCAACTTACAGAGTTAAACTCGTGTGTTGAAGGGGAAGTCTGGAAACGCTTTCTGTGGAGAGATCTCAAAACAGGCATTTCCAGCACTATTCCCGCATATAACGAAATAGCAGTAAAACTCTGCCTAAAACACAGAAGAAACGTATCCTTCAATCTGCTCTGCTGTGCGTTTGTTCAGCTAAGTGAGTTAAATCTCCCTTTAGATTCAGGAGTTAGAAACACGTTTCTGGTAAGAGCTGCGTTTGGACATTTCTCAGTGAATGGGAGTATATGCTGTAAGGAGAACTGTCTGCTTCTAAAACCAAAACGGAGCTACCTAACAGAACGGTCTTCAATGTGTGCATTCAACTTACAGAGTTAAACTCGTGTGTTGAAGGGGAAGTCTGGAAACGCTTTCTGTGGAGAGATCTCAAAACAGGCATTTCCAGCACTATTCTCGCATATAACGAAATAGCAGTAAAACTCTGCCTAAAACACAGAAGAAACGTATCCTTCAATCTGCTCTGCTGTGCGTTTGTTCAGCTAAGTGAGTTAAATCTCCCTTTAGATTCAGGAGTTAGAAACACGTTTCTGGTAAGAGCTGCGTTTGGACATTTCTCAGTGAATGGGAGTATATGCTGTAAGGAGAACTGTCTGCTTCTAAAACCAAAACGGAGCTACCTAACAGAACGGTCTTCAATGTGTGCATTCAACTTACAGAGTTAAACTCGTGTGTTGAAGGGGAAGTCTGGAAACGCTTTCTGTGGAGAGATCTCAAAACAGGCATTTCCAGGCATTTCCAGCACTATTCCCGCATATAACGAAATAGCAGTAAAACTCTGCCTAAAACACAGAAGAAACGTATCCTTCAATCTGCTCTGCTGTGCGTTTGTTCAGCTAAGTGAGTTAAATCTCCCTTTAGATTCAGGAGTTAGAAACACGTTTCTGGTAAGAGCTGCGTTTGGACATTTCTCAGTGAATGGGAGTATATGCTGTAAGGAGAACTGTCTGCTTCTAAAACCAAAACGGAGCTACCTAACAGAACGGTCTTCAATGTGTGCATTCAACTTACAGAGTTAAACTCGTGTGTTGAAGGGGAAGTCTGGAAACGCTTTCTGTGGAGAGATCTCAAAACAGGCATTTCCAGGCATTTCCAGCACTATTCCCGCATATAACGAAATAGCAGTAAAACTCTGCCTAAAACACAGAAGAAACGTATCCTTCAATCTGCTCTGCTGTGCGTTTGTTCAGCTAAGTGAGTTAAATCTCCCTTTAGATTCAGGAGTTAGAAACACGTTTCTGGTAAGAGCTGCGTTTGGACATTTCTCAGTGAATGGGAGTATATGCTGTAAGGAGAACTGTCTGCTTCTAAAACCAAAACGGAGCTACCTAACAGAACGGTCTTCAATGTGTGCATTCAACTTACAGAGTTAAACTCGTGTGTTGAAGGGGAAGTCTGGAAACGCTTTCTGTGGAGAGATCTCAAAACAGGCATTTCCAGCACTATTCCCGCATATAACGAAATAGCAGTAAAACTCTGCCTAAAACACAGAAGAAACGTATCCTTCAATCTGCTCTGCTGTGCGTTTGTTCAGCTAAGTGAGTTAAATCTCCCTTTAGATTCAGGAGTTAGAAACACGTTTCTGGTAAGAGCTGCGTTTGGACATTTCTCAGTGAATGGGAGTATATGCTGTAAGGAGAACTGTCTGCTTCTAAAACCAAAACGGAGCTACCTAACAGAACGGTCTTCAATGTGTGCATTCAACTTACAGAGTTAAACTCGTGTGTTGAAGGGGAAGTCTGGAAACGCTTTCTGTGGAGAGATCTCAAAACAGGCATTTCCAGGCATTTCCAGCACTATTCCCGCATATAACGAAATAGCAGTAAAACTCTGCCTAAAACACAGAAGAAACGTATCCTTCAATCTGCTCTGCTGTGCGTTTGTTCAGCTAAGTGAGTTAAATCTCCCTTTAGATTCAGGAGTTAGAAACACGTTTCTGGTAAGAGCTGCGTTTGGACATTTCTCAGTGAATGGGAGTATATGCTGTAAGGAGAACTGTCTGCTTCTAAAACCAAAACGGAGCTACCTAAAAGAACGGTCTTCAATGTGTGCATTCAACTTACAGAGTTAAACTCGTGTGTTGAAGGGGAAGTCTGGAAACGCTTTCTGTGGAGAGATCTCGAAACAGGCATTTCCAGCACTATTCCCGCATATAACGAAATACCAGTAAAACTCTGCCTAAAACACAGAAGAAACGTATCCTTCAATCTGCTCTGCTGTGCGTTTGTTCAGCTAAGTGAGTTAAATCTCCCTTTAGATTCAGGAGTTAGAAACACGTTTCTGGTAAGAGCTGCGTTTGGACATTTCTCAGTGAATGGGAGTATATGCTGTAAGGAGAACTGTCTGCTTCTAAAACCAAAACGGAGCTACCTAACAGAACGGTCTTCAATGTGTGCATTCAACTTACAGAGTTAAACTCGTGTGTTGAAGGGGAAGTCTGGAAACGCTTTCTGTGGAGAGATCTCAAAACAGGCATTTCCAGCACTATTCCCGCATATAACGAAATAGCAGTAAAACTCTGCCTAAAACACAGAAGAAACGTATCCTTCAATCTGCTCTGCTGTGCGTTTGTTCAGCTAAGTGAGTTAAATCTCCCTTTAGATTCAGGAGTTAGAAACACGTTTCTGGTAAGAGCTGCGTTTGGACATTTCTCAGTGAATGGGAGTATATGCTGTAAGGAGAACTGTCTGCTTCTAAAACCAAAACGGAGCTACCTAACAGAACGGTCTTCAATGTGTGCATTCAACTTACAGAGTTAAACTCGTGTGTTGAAGGGGAAGTCTGGAAACGCTTTCTGTGGAGAGATCTCAAAACAGGCATTTCCAGCACTATTCCCGCATATAACGAAATAGCAGTAAAACTCTGCCTAAAACACAGAAGAAACGTATCCTTCAATCTGCTCTGCTGTGCGTTGGTTCAGCTAAGTGAGTTAAATCTCCCTTTAGATTCAGGAGTTAGAAACACGTTTCTGGTAAGAGCTGCGTTTGGACATTTCTCAGTGAATGGGAGTATATGCTGTAAGGAGAACTGTCTGCTTCTAAAACCAAAACGGAGCTACCTAACAGAACGGTCTTCAATGTGTGCATTCAACTTACAGAGTTAAACTCGTGTGTTGAAGGGGAAGTCTGGAAACGCTTTCTGTGGAGAGATCTCAAAACAGGCATTTCCAGCACTATTCCCGCATATAACGAAATAGCAGTAAAACTCTGCCTAAAACACAGAAGAAACGTATCCTTCAATCTGCTCTGCTGTGCGTTTGTTCAGCTAAGTGAGTTAAATCTCCCTTTAGATTCAGGAGTTAGAAACACGTTTCTGGTAAGAGCTGCGTTTGGACATTTCTCAGTGAATGGGAGTATATGCTGTAAGGAGAACTGTCTGCTTCTAAAACCAAAACGGAGCTACTTAACAGAACGGTCTTCAATGTGTGCATTCAACTTACAGAGTTAAACTCGTGTGTTGAAGGGGAAGTCTGGAAACGCTTTCTGTGGAGAGATCTCAAAACAGGCATTTCCAGGCATTTCCAGCACTATTCCCGCATATAACGAAATAGCAGTAAAACTCTGCCTAAAACACAGAAGAAACGTATCCTTCAATCTGCTCTGCTGTGCGTTTGTTCAGCTAAGTGAGTTACATCTCCCTTTAGATTCAGGAGTTAGAAACACGTTTCTGGTAAGAGGTGCGTTTGGACATTTCTCAGTGAATGGGAGTATATGCTGTAAGGAGAACTGTCTGCTTCTAAAACCAAAACGGAGCTACCTAACAGAACGGTCTTCAATGTGTGCATTCAACTTACAGAGTTAAACTCGTGTGTTGAAGGGGAAGTCTGGAAACGCTTTCTGTGGAGAGATCTCAAAACAGGCATTTCCAGGCATTTCCAGCACTATTCCCGCATATAACGAAATAGCAGTAAAACTCTGCCTAAAACACAGAAGAAACGTATCCTTCAATCTGCTCTGCTGTGCGTTTGTTCAGCTAAGTGAGTTAAATCTCCCTTTAGATTCAGGAGTTAGAAACACGTTTCTGGTAAGAGCTGCGTTTGGACATTTCTCAGTGAATGGGAGTATATGCTGTAAGGAGAACTGTCTGCTTCTAAAACCAAAACGGAGCTACCTAACAGAACGGTCTTCAATGTGTGCATTCAACTTACAGAGTTAAACTCGTGTGTTGAAGGGGAAGTCTGGAAACGCTTTCTGTGGAGAGATCTCAAAACAGGCATTTCCAGGCATTTCCAGCACTATTCCCGCATATAACGAAATAGCAGTAAAACTCTGCCTAAAACACAGAAGAAACGTATCCTTCAATCTGCTCTGCTGTGCGTTTGTTCAGCTAAGTGAGTTAAATCTCCCTTTAGATTCAGGAGTTAGAAACACGTTTCTGGTAAGAGCTGCGTTTGGACATTTCTCAGTGAATGGGAGTATATGCTGTAAGGAGAACTGTCTGCTTCTAAAACCAAAACGGAGCTACCTAACAGAACGGTCTTCAATGTGTGCATTCAACTTACAGAGTTAAACTCGTGTGTTGAAGGGGAAGTCTGGAAACGCTTTCTGTGGAGAGATCTCGAAACAGGCATTTCCAGCACTATTCCCGCATATAACGAAATACCAGTAAAACTCTGCCTAAAACACAGAAGAAACGTATCCTTCAATCTGCTCTGCTGTGCGTTTGTTCAGCTAAGTGAGTTAAATCTCCCTTTAGATTCAGGAGTTAGAAACACGTTTCTGGTAAGAGCTGCGTTTGGACATTTCTCAGTGAATGGGAGTATATGCTGTAAGGAGAACTGTCTGCTTCTAAAACCAAAACGGAGCTACCTAACAGAACGGTCTTCAATGTGTGCATTCAACTTACAGAGTTAAACTCGTGTGTTGAAGGGGAAGTCTGGAAACGCTTTCTGTGGAGAGATCTCAAAACAGGCATTTCCAGGCATTTCCAGCACTATTCCCGCATATAACGAAATAGCAGTAAAACTCTGCCTAAAACACAGAAGAAACGTATCCTTCAATCTGCTCTGCTGTGCGTTTGTTCAGCTAAGTGAGTTAAATCTCCCTTTAGATTCAGGAGTTAGAAACACGTTTCTGGTAAGAGCTGCGTTTGGACATTTCTCAGTGAATGGGAGTATATGCTGTAAGGAGAACTGTCTGCTTCTAAAACCAAAACGGAGCTACCTAACAGAACGGTCTTCAATGTGTGCATTCAACTTACAGAGTTAAACTCGTGTGTTGAAGGGGAAGTCTGGAAACGCTTTCTGTGGAGAGATCTCAAAACAGGCATTTCCAGCACTATTCCCGCATATAACGAAATAGCAGTAAAACTCTGCCTAAAACACAGAAGAAACGTATCCTTCAATCTGCTCTGCTGTGCGTTTGTTCAGCTAAGTGAGTTAAATCTCCCTTTAGATTCAGGAGTTAGAAACACGTTTCTGGTAAGAGCTGCGTTTGGACATTTCTCAGTGAATGGGAGTATATGCTGTAAGGAGAACTGTCTGCTTCTAAAACCAAAACGGAGCTACCTAACAGAACGGTCTTCAATGTGTGCATTCAACTTACAGAGTTATACTCGTGTGTTGAAGGGGAAGTCTGGAAACGCTTTCTGTGGAGAGATCTCAAAACAGGCATTTCCAGCACTATTCCCGCATATAACGAAATAGCAGTAAAACTCTGCCTAAAACACAGAAGAAACGTATCCTTCAATCTGCTCTGCTGTGCGTTTGTTCAGCTAAGTGAGTTAAATCTCCCTTTAGATTCAGGAGTTAGAAACACGTTTCTGGTAAGAGCTGCGTTTGGACATTTCTCAGTGAATGGGAGTATATGCTGTAAGGAGAACTGTCTGCTTCTAAAACCAAAACGGAGCTACCTAACAGAACGGTCTTCAATGTGTGCATTCAACTTACAGAGTTAAACTCGTGTGTTGAAGGGGAAGTCTGGAAACGCTTTCTGTGGAGAGATCTCAAAACAGGCATTTCCAGCACTATTCCCGCATATAACGAAATAGCAGTAAAACTCTGCCTAAAACACAGAAGAAACGTATCCTTCAATCTGCTCTGCTGTGCGTTGGTTCAGCTAAGTGAGTTAAATCTCCCTTTAGATTCAGGAGTTAGAAACACGTTTCTGGTAAGAGCTGCGTTTGGACATTTCTCAGTGAATGGGAGTATATGCTGTAAGGAGAACTGTCTGCTTCTAAAACCAAAACGGAGCTACCTAACAGAACGGTCTTCAATGTGTGCATTCAACTTACAGAGTTAAACTCGTGTGTTGAAGGGGAAGTCTGGAAACGCTTTCTGTGGAGAGATCTCAAAACAGGCATTTCCAGCACTATTCCCGCATATAACGAAATAGCAGTAAAACTCTGCCTAAAACACAGAAGAAACGTATCCTTCAATCTGCTCTGCTGTGCGTTTGTTCAGCTAAGTGAGTTAAATCTCCCTTTAGATTCAGGAGTTAGAAACACGTTTCTGGTAAGAGCTGCGTTTGGACATTTCTCAGTGAATGGGAGTATATGCTGTAAGGAGAACTGTCTGCTTCTAAAACCAAAACGGAGCTACCTAACAGAACGGTCTTCAATGTGTGCATTCAACTTACAGAGTTAAACTCGTGTGTTGAAGGGGAAGTCTGGAAACGCTTTCTGTGGAGAGATCTCAAAACAGGCATTTCCAGCACTATTCCCGCATATAACGAAATAGCAGTAAAACTCTGCCTAAAACACAGAAGAAACGTATCCTTCAATCTGCTCTGCTGTGCGTTTGTTCAGCTAAGTGAGTTAAATCTCCCTTTAGATTCAGGAGTTAGAAACACGTTTCTGGTAAGAGCTGCGTTTGGACATTTCTCAGTGAATGGGAGTATATGCTGTAAGGAGAACTGTCTGCTTCTAAAACCAAAACGGAGCTACCTAACAGAACGGTCTTCAATGTGTGCATTCAACTTACAGAGTTAAACTCGTGTGTTGAAGGGGAAGTCTGGAAACGCTTTCTGTGCAGAGATCTCAAAACAGGCATTTGCAGCACTATTCCCGCATATAACGAAATAGCAGTAAAACTCTGCCTAAAACACAGAAGAAACGTATCCTTCAATCTGCTCTGCTGTGCGTTTGTTCAGCTAAGTGAGTTAAATCTCCCTTTAGATTCAGGAGTTAGAAACACGTTTCTGGTAAGAGCTGCGTTTGGACATTTCTCAGTGAATGGGAGTATATGCTGTAAGGAGAACTGTCTGCTTCTAAAACCAAAACGGAGCTACCTAACAGAACGGTCTTCAATGTGTGCATTCAACTTACAGAGTTAAACTCGTGTGTTGAAGGGGAAGTCTGGAAACGCTTTCTGTGCTGAGATCTCAAAACAGGCATTTGCAGCACTATTCCCGCATATAACGAAATAGCAGTAAAACTCTGCCTAAAACACAGAAGAAACGTATCCTTCAATCTGCTCTGCTGTGCGTTTGTTCAGCTAAGTGAGTTAAATCTCCCTTTAGATTCAGGAGTTAGAAACACGTTTCTGGTAAGAGCTGCGTTTGGACATTTCTCAGTGAATGGGAGTATATGCTGTAAGGAGAACTGTCTGCTTCTAAAACCAAAACGGAGCTACCTAACAGAACGGTCTTCAATGTGTGCATTCAACTTACAGAGTTAAACTCGTGTGTTGAAGGGGAAGTCTGGAAACGCTTTCTGTGGAGAGATCTCAAAACAGGCATTTCCAGCACTATTCCCGCATATAACGAAATAGCAGTAAAACTCTGCCTAAAACACAGAAGAAACGTATCCTTCAATCTGCTCTGCTGTGCGTTTGTTCAGCTAAGTGAGTTAAATCTCCCTTTAGATTCAGGAGTTAGAAACACGTTTCTGGTAAGAGCTGCGTTTGGACATTTCTCAGTGAATGGGAGTATATGCTGTAAGGAGAACTGTCTGCTTCTAAAACCAAAACGGAGCTACCTAACAGAACGGTCTTCAATGTGTGCATTCAACTTACAGAGTTAAACTCGTGTGTTGAAGGGGAAGTCTGGAAACGCTTTCTGTGCAGAGATCTCAAAACAGGCATTTGCAGCACTATTCCCGCATATAACGAAATAGCAGTAAAACTCTGCCTAAAACACAGAAGAAACGTATCCTTCAATCTGCTCTGCTGTGCGTTTGTTCAGCTAAGTGAGTTAAATCTCCCTTTAGATTCAGGAGTTAGAAACACGTTTCTGGTAAGAGCTGCGTTTGGACATTTCTCAGTGAATGGGAGTATATGCTGTAAGGAGAACTGTCTGCTTCTAAAACCAAAACGGAGCTACCTAACAGAACGGTCTTCAATGTGTGCATTCAACTTACAGAGTTAAACTCGTGTGTTGAAGGGGAAGTCTGGAAACGCTTTCTGTGCAGAGATCTCAAAACAGGCATTTGCAGCACTATTCCCGCATATAACGAAATAGCAGTAAAACTCTGCCTAAAACACAGAAGAAACGTATCCTTCAATCTGCTCTGCTGTGCGTTTGTTCAGCTAAGTGAGTTAAATCTCCCTTTAGATTCAGGAGTTAGAAACACGTTTCTGGTAAGAGCTGCGTTTGGACATTTCTCAGTGAATGGGAGTATATGCTGTAAGGAGAACTGTCTGCTTCTAAAACCAAAACGGAGCTACCTAACAGAACGGTCTTCAATGTGTGCATTCAACTTACAGAGTTAAACTCGTGTGTTGAAGGGGAAGTCTGGAAACGCTTTCTGTGCAGAGATCTCAAAACAGGCATTTGCAGCACTATTCCCGCATATAACGAAATAGCAGTAAAACTCTGCCTAAAACACAGAAGAAACGTATCCTTCAATCTGCTCTGCTGTGCGTTTGTTCAGCTAAGTGAGTTAAATCTCCCTTTAGATTCAGGAGTTAGAAACACGTTTCTGGTAAGAGCTGCGTTTGGACATTTCTCAGTGAATGGGAGTATATGCTGTAAGGAGAACTGTCTGCTTCTAAAACCAAAACGGAGCTACCTAACAGAACGGTCTTCAATGTGTGCATTCAACTTACAGAGTTAAACTCGTGTGTTGAAGGGGAAGTCTGGAAACGCTTTCTGTGGAGAGATCTCAAAACAGGCATTTCCAGCACTATTCCCGCATATAACGAAATAGCAGTAAAACTCTGCCTAAAACACAGAAGAAACGTATCCTTCAATCTGCTCTGCTGTGCGTTTGTTCAGCTAAGTGAGTTAAATCTCCCTTTAGATTCAGGAGTTAGAAACACGTTTCTGGTAAGAGCTGCGTTTGGACATTTCTCAGTGAATGGGAGTATATGCTGTAAGGAGAACTGTCTGCTTCTAAAACCAAAACGGAGCTACCTAACAGAACGGTCTTCAATGTGTGCATTCAACTTACAGAGTTATACTCGTGTGTTGAAGGGGAAGTCTGGAAACGCTTTCTGTGGAGAGATCTCAAAACAGGCATTTCCAGCACTATTCCCGCATATAACGAAATAGCAGTAAAACTCTGCCTAAAACACAGAAGAAACGTATCCTTCAATCTGCTCTGCTGTGCGTTTGTTCAGCTAAGTGAGTTAAATCTCCCTTTAGATTCAGGAGTTAGAAACACGTTTCTGGTAAGAGCTGCGTTTGGACATTTCTCAGTGAATGGGAGTATATGCTGTAAGGAGAACTGTCTGCTTCTAAAACCAAAACGGAGCTACCTAACAGAACGGTCTTCAATGTGTGCATTCAACTTACAGAGTTAAACTCGTGTGTTGAAGGGGAAGTCTGGAAACGCTTTCTGTGGAGAGATCTCAAAACAGGCATTTCCAGCACTATTCCCGCATATAACGAAATAGCAGTAAAACTCTGCCTAAAACACAGAAGAAACGTATCCTTCAATCTGCTCTGCTGTGCGTTGGTTCAGCTAAGTGAGTTAAATCTCCCTTTAGATTCAGGAGTTAGAAACACGTTTCTGGTAAGAGCTGCGTTTGGACATTTCTCAGTGAATGGGAGTATATGCTGTAAGGAGAACTGTCTGCTTCTAAAACCAAAACGGAGCTACCTAACAGAACGGTCTTCAATGTGTGCATTCAACTTACAGAGTTAAACTCGTGTGTTGAAGGGGAAGTCTGGAAACGCTTTCTGTGGAGAGATCTCAAAACAGGCATTTCCAGCACTATTCCCGCATATAACGAAATAGCAGTAAAACTCTGCCTAAAACACAGAAGAAACGTATCCTTCAATCTGCTCTGCTGTGCGTTTGTTCAGCTAAGTGAGTTAAATCTCCCTTTAGATTCAGGAGTTAGAAACACGTTTCTGGTAAGAGCTGCGTTTGGACATTTCTCAGTGAATGGGAGTATATGCTGTAAGGAGAACTGTCTGCTTCTAAAACCAAAACGGAGCTACCTAACAGAACGGTCTTCAATGTGTGCATTCAACTTACAGAGTTAAACTCGTGTGTTGAAGGGGAAGTCTGGAAACGCTTTCTGTGGAGAGATCTCAAAACAGGCATTTCCAGCACTATTCCCGCATATAACGAAATAGCAGTAAAACTCTGCCTAAAACACAGAAGAAACGTATCCTTCAATCTGCTCTGCTGTGCGTTTGTTCAGCTAAGTGAGTTAAATCTCCCTTTAGATTCAGGAGTTAGAAACACGTTTCTGGTAAGAGCTGCGTTTGGACATTTCTCAGTGAATGGGAGTATATGCTGTAAGGAGAACTGTCTGCTTCTAAAACCAAAACGGAGCTACCTAACAGAACGGTCTTCAATGTGTGCATTCAACTTACAGAGTTAAACTCGTGTGTTGAAGGGGAAGTCTGGAAACGCTTTCTGTGCAGAGATCTCAAAACAGGCATTTGCAGCACTATTCCCGCATATAACGAAATAGCAGTAAAACTCTGCCTAAAACACAGAAGAAACGTATCCTTCAATCTGCTCTGCTGTGCGTTTGTTCAGCTAAGTGAGTTAAATCTCCCTTTAGATTCAGGAGTTAGAAACACGTTTCTGGTAAGAGCTGCGTTTGGACATTTCTCAGTGAATGGGAGTATATGCTGTAAGGAGAACTGTCTGCTTCTAAAACCAAAACGGAGCTACCTAACAGAACGGTCTTCAATGTGTGCATTCAACTTACAGAGTTAAACTCGTGTGTTGAAGGGGAAGTCTGGAAACGCTTTCTGTGCAGAGATCTCAAAACAGGCATTTGCAGCACTATTCCCGCATATAACGAAATAGCAGTAAAACTCTGCCTAAAACACAGAAGAAACGTATCCTTCAATCTGCTCTGCTGTGCGTTTGTTCAGCTAAGTGAGTTAAATCTCCCTTTAGATTCAGGAGTTAGAAACACGTTTCTGGTAAGAGCTGCGTTTGGACATTTCTCAGTGAATGGGAGTATATGCTGTAAGGAGAACTGTCTGCTTCTAAAACCAAAACGGAGCTACCTAACAGAACGGTCTTCAATGTGTGCATTCAACTTACAGAGTTAAACTCGTGTGTTGAAGGGGAAGTCTGGAAACGCTTTCTGTGGAGAGATCTCAAAACAGGCATTTCCAGCACTATTCCCGCATATAACGAAATAGCAGTAAAACTCTGCCTAAAACACAGAAGAAACGTATCATTCAATCTGCTCTGCTGTGCGTTTGTTCAGCTAAGTGAGTTAAATCTCCGTTTAGATTCAGGAGTTAGAAACACGTTTCTGGTAAGAGCTGCGTTTGGACATTTCTCAGTGAATGGGAGTATATGCTGTAAGGAGAACTGTCTGCTTCTAAAACCAAAACGGAGCTACCTAACAGAACGGTCTTCAATGTGTGCATTCAACTTACAGAGTTAAACTCGTGTGTTGAAGGGGAAGTCTGGAAACGCTTTCTGTGGAGAGATCTCAAAACAGGCATTTCCAGCACTATTCCCGCATATAACGAAATAGCAGTAAAACTCTGCCTAAAACACAGAAGAAACGTATCCTTCAATCTGCTCTGCTGTGCGTTTGTTCAGCTAAGTGAGTTAAATCTCCCTTTAGATTCAGGAGTTAGAAACACGTTTCTGGTAAGAGCTGCGTTTGGACATTTCTCAGTGAATGGGAGTATATGCTGTAAGGAGAACTGTCTGCTTCTAAAACCAAAACGGAGCTACCTAACAGAACGGTCTTCAATGTGTGCATTCAACTTACAGAGTTAAACTCGTGTGTTGAAGGGGAAGTCTGGAAACGCTTTCTGTGGAGAGATCTCAAAACAGGCATTTCCAGGCATTTCCAGCACTATTCCCGCATATAACGAAATAGCAGTAAAACTCTGCCTAAAACACAGAAGAAACGTATCCTTCAATCTGCTCTGCTGTGCGTTTGTTCAGCTAAGTGAGTTAAATCTCCCTTTAGATTCAGGAGTTAGAAACACGTTTCTGGTAAGAGCTGCGTTTGGACATTTCTCAGTGAATGGGAGTATATGCTGTAAGGAGAACTGTCTGCTTCTAAAACCAAAACGGAGCTACCTAACAGAACGGTCTTCAATGTGTGCATTCAACTTACAGAGTTAAACTCGTGTGTTGAAGGGGAAGTCTGGAAACGCTTTCTGTGCAGAGATCTCAAAACAGGCATTTGCAGCACTATTCCCGCATATAACGAAATAGCAGTAAAACTCTGCCTAAAACACAGAAGAAACGTATCCTTCAATCTGCTCTGCTGTGCGTTTGTTCAGCTAAGTGAGTTAAATCTCCCTTTAGATTCAGGAGTTAGAAACACGTTTCTGGTAAGAGCTGCGTTTGGACATTTCTCAGTGAATGGGAGTATATGCTGTAAGGAGAACTGTCTGCTTCTAAAACCAAAACGGAGCTACCTAACAGAACGGTCTTCAATGTGTGCATTCAACTTACAGAGTTAAACTCGTGTGTTGAAGGGGAAGTCTGGAAACGCTTTCTGTGCAGAGATCTCAAAACAGGCATTTGCAGCACTATTCCCGCATATAACGAAATAGCAGTAAAACTCTGCCTAAAACACAGAAGAAACGTATCCTTCAATCTGCTCTGCTGTGCGTTTGTTCAGCTAAGTGAGTTAAATCTCCCTTTAGATTCAGGAGTTAGAAACACGTTTCTGGTAAGAGCTGCGTTTGGACATTTCTCAGTGAATGGGAGTATATGCTGTAAGGAGAACTGTCTGCTTCTAAAACCAAAACGGAGCTACCTAACAGAACGGTCTTCAATGTGTGCATTCAACTTACAGAGTTAAACTCGTGTGTTGAAGGGGAAGTCTGGAAACGCTTTCTGTGGAGAGATCTCAAAACAGGCATTTCCAGCACTATTCCCGCATATAACGAAATAGCAGTAAAACTCTGCCTAAAACACAGAAGAAACGTATCATTCAATCTGCTCTGCTGTGCGTTTGTTCAGCTAAGTGAGTTAAATCTCCCTTTAGATTCAGGAGTTAGAAACACGTTTCTGGTAAGAGCTGCGTTTGGACATTTCTCAGTGAATGGGAGTATATGCTGTAAGGAGAACTGTCTGCTTCTAAAACCAAAACGGAGCTACCTAACAGAACGGTCTTCAATGTGTGCATTCAACTTACAGAGTTAAACTCGTGTGTTGAAGGGGAAGTCTGGAAACGCTTTCTGTGGAGAGATCTCAAAACAGGCATTTCCAGCACTATTCCCGCATATAACGAAATAGCAGTAAAACTCTGCCTAAAACACAGAAGAAACGTATCCTTCAATCTGCTCTGCTGTGCGTTTGTTCAGCTAAGTGAGTTAAATCTCCCTTTAGATTCAGGAGTTAGAAACACGTTTCTGGTAAGAGCTGCGTTTGGACATTTCTCAGTGAATGGGAGTATATGCTGTAAGGAGAACTGTCTGCTTCTAAAACCAAAACGGAGCTACCTAACAGAACGGTCTTCAATGTGTGCATTCAACTTACAGAGTTAAACTCGTGTGTTGAAGGGGAAGTCTGGAAACGCTTTCTGTGGAGAGATCTCAAAACAGGCATTTCCAGGCATTTCCAGCACTATTCCCGCATATAACGAAATAGCAGTAAAACTCTGCCTAAAACACAGAAGAAACGTATCCTTCAATCTGCTCTGCTGTGCGTTTGTTCAGCTAAGTGAGTTAAATCTCCCTTTAGATTCAGGAGTTAGAAACACGTTTCTGGTAAGAGCTGCGTTTGGACATTTCTCAGTGAATGGGAGTATA
This sequence comes from Saguinus oedipus, assembly GCA_031835075.1. Classification (NCBI taxonomy): domain Eukaryota; kingdom Metazoa; phylum Chordata; class Mammalia; order Primates; family Cebidae; genus Saguinus; species Saguinus oedipus. The sequence goes on along the minus strand of JASSZA010000160.1, from coordinate 51,575 downwards.
TGCTGTAAGGAGAACTGTCTGCTTCTAAAACCAAAACGGAGCTACCTAACAGAACGGTCTTCAATGTGTGCATTCAACTTACAGAGTTAAACTCGTGTGTTGAAGGGGAAGTCTGGAAACGCTTTCTGTGGAGAGATCTCAAAACAGGCATTTCCAGGCATTTCCAGCACTATTCCCGCATATAACGAAATAGCAGTAAAACTCTGCCTAAAACACAGAAGAAACGTATCCTTCAATCTGCTCTGCTGTGCGTTTGTTCAGCTAAGTGAGTTAAATCTCCCTTTAGATTCAGGAGTTAGAAACACGTTTCTGGTAAGAGCTGCGTTTGGACATTTCTCAGTGAATGGGAGTATATGCTGTAAGGAGAACTGTCTGCTTCTAAAACCAAAACGGAGCTACCTAACAGAACGGTCTTCAATGTGTGCATTCAACTTACAGAGTTAAACTCGTGTGTTGAAGGGGAAGTCTGGAAACGCTTTCTGTGGAGAGATCTCAAAACAGGCATTTCCAGGCATTTCCAGCACTATTCCCGCATATAACGAAATAGCAGTAAAACTCTGCCTAAAACACAGAAGAAACGTATCCTTCAATCTGCTCTGCTGTGCGTTTGTTCAGCTAAGTGAGTTAAATCTCCCTTTAGATTCAGGAGTTAGAAACACGTTTCTGGTAAGAGCTGCGTTTGGACATTTCTCAGTGAATGGGAGTATATGCTGTAAGGAGAACTGTCTGCTTCTAAAACCAAAACGGAGCTACCTAACAGAACGGTCTTCAATGTGTGCATTCAACTTACAGAGTTAAACTCGTGTGTTGAAGGGGAAGTCTGGAAACGCTTTCTGTGGAGAGATCTCGAAACAGGCATTTCCAGCACTATTCCCGCATATAACGAAATACCAGTAAAACTCTGCCTAAAACACAGAAGAAACGTATCCTTCAATCTGCTCTGCTGTGCGTTTGTTCAGCTAAGTGAGTTAAATCTCCCTTTAGATTCAGGAGTTAGAAACACGTTTCTGGTAAGAGCTGCGTTTGGACATTTCTCAGTGAATGGGAGTATATGCTGTAAGGAGAACTGTCTGCTTCTAAAACCAAAACGGAGCTACCTAACAGAACGGTCTTCAATGTGTGCATTCAACTTACAGAGTTAAACTCGTGTGTTGAAGGGGAAGTCTGGAAACGCTTTCTGTGGAGAGATCTCAAAACAGGCATTTCCAGGCATTTCCAGCACTATTCCCGCATATAACGAAATAGCAGTAAAACTCTGCCTAAAACACAGAAGAAACGTATCCTTCAATCTGCTCTGCTGTGCGTTTGTTCAGCTAAGTGAGTTAAATCTCCCTTTAGATTCAGGAGTTAGAAACACGTTTCTGGTAAGAGCTGCGTTTGGACATTTCTCAGTGAATGGGAGTATATGCTGTAAGGAGAACTGTCTGCTTCTAAAACCAAAACGGAGCTACCTAACAGAACGGTCTTCAATGTGTGCATTCAACTTACAGAGTTAAACTCGTGTGTTGAAGGGGAAGTCTGGAAACGCTTTCTGTGGAGAGATCTCAAAACAGGCATTTCCAGCACTATTCCCGCATATAACGAAATAGCAGTAAAACTCTGCCTAAAACACAGAAGAAACGTATCCTTCAGTCTGCTCTGCTGTGCGTTTGTTCAGCTAAGTGAGTTAAATCTCCCTTTAGATTCAGGAGTTAGAAACACGTTTCTGGTAAGAGCTGCGTTTGGACATTTCTCAGTGAATGGGAGTATATGCTGTAAGGAGAACTGTCTGCTTCTAAAACCAAAACGGAGCTACCTAACAGAACGGTCTTCAATGTGTGCATTCAACTTACAGAGTTATACTCGTGTGTTGAAGGGGAAGTCTGGAAACGCTTTCTGTGGAGAGATCTCAAAACAGGCATTTCCAGCACTATTCCCGCATATAACGAAATAGCAGTAAAACTCTGCCTAAAACACAGAAGAAACGTATCCTTCAATCTGCTCTGCTGTGCGTTTGTTCAGCTAAGTGAGTTAAATCTCCCTTTAGATTCAGGAGTTAGAAACACGTTTCTGGTAAGAGCTGCGTTTGGACATTTCTCAGTGAATGGGAGTATATGCTGTAAGGAGAACTGTCTGCTTCTAAAACCAAAACGGAGCTACCTAACAGAACGGTCTTCAATGTGTGCATTCAACTTACAGAGTTAAACTCGTGTGTTGAAGGGGAAGTCTGGAAACGCTTTCTGTGGAGAGATCTCAAAACAGGCATTTCCAGCACTATTCCCGCATATAACGAAATAGCAGTAAAACTCTGCCTAAAACACAGAAGAAACGTATCCTTCAATCTGCTCTGCTGTGCGTTGGTTCAGCTAAGTGAGTTAAATCTCCCTTTAGATTCAGGAGTTAGAAACACGTTTCTGGTAAGAGCTGCGTTTGGACATTTCTCAGTGAATGGGAGTATATGCTGTAAGGAGAACTGTCTGCTTCTAAAACCAAAACGGAGCTACCTAACAGAACGGTCTTCAATGTGTGCATTCAACTTACAGAGTTAAACTCGTGTGTTGAAGGGGAAGTCTGGAAACGCTTTCTGTGGAGAGATCTCAAAACAGGCATTTCCAGCACTATTCCCGCATATAACGAAATAGCAGTAAAACTCTGCCTAAAACACAGAAGAAACGTATCCTTCAATCTGCTCTGCTGTGCGTTTGTTCAGCTAAGTGAGTTAAATCTCCCTTTAGATTCAGGAGTTAGAAACACGTTTCTGGTAAGAGCTGCGTTTGGACATTTCTCAGTGAATGAGAGTATATGCTGTAAGGAGAACTGTCTGCTTCTAAAACCAAAACGGAGCTACCTAACAGAACGGTCTTCAATGTGTACATTCAACTTACAGAGTTAAACTCGTGTGTTGAAGGGGAAGTCTGGAAACGCTTTCTGTGGAGAGATCTCAAAACAGGCATTTCCAGCACTATTCCCGCATATAACGAAATAGCAGTAAAACTCTGCCTAAAACACAGAAGAAACGTATCCTTCAATCTGCTCTGCTGTGCGTTTGTTCAGCTAAGTGAGTTAAATCTCCCTTTAGATTCAGGAGTTAGAAACACGTTTCTGGTAAGAGCTGCGTTTGGACATTTCTCAGTGAATGGGAGTATATGCTGTAAGGAGAACTGTCTGCTTCTAAAACCAAAACGGAGCTACCTAACAGAACGGTCTTCAATGTGTGCATTCAACTTACAGAGTTAAACTCGTGTGTTGAAGGGGAAGTCTGGAAACGCTTTCTGTGCAGAGATCTCAAAACAGGCATTTGCAGCACTATTCCCGCATATAACGAAATAGCAGTAAAACTCTGCCTAAAACACAGAAGAAACGTATCCTTCAATCTGCTCTGCTGTGCGTTTGTTCAGCTAAGTGAGTTAAATCTCCCTTTAGATTCAGGAGTTAGAAACACGTTTCTGGTAAGAGCTGCGTTTGGACATTTCTCAGTGAATGGGAGTATATGCTGTAAGGAGAACTGTCTGCTTCTAAAACCAAAACGGAGCTACCTAACAGAACGGTCTTCAATGTGTGCATTCAACTTACAGAGTTAAACTCGTGTGTTGAAGGGGAAGTCTGGAAACGCTTTCTGTGCAGAGATCTCAAAACAGGCATTTGCAGCACTATTCCCGCATATAACGAAATAGCAGTAAAACTCTGCCTAAAACACAGAAGAAACGTATCCTTCAATCTGCTCTGCTGTGCGTTTGTTCAGCTAAGTGAGTTAAATCTCCCTTTAGATTCAGGAGTTAGAAACACGTTTCTGGTAAGAGCTGCGTTTGGACATTTCTCAGTGAATGGGAGTATATGCTGTAAGGAGAACTGTCTGCTTCTAAAACCAAAACGGAGCTACCTAACAGAACGGTCTTCAATGTGTGCATTCAACTTACAGAGTTAAACTCGTGTGTTTAAGGGGAAGTCTGGAAACGCTTTCTGTGGAGAGATCTCAAAACAGGCATTTCCAGCACTATTCCCGCATATAACGAAATAGCAGTAAAACTCTGCCTAAAACACAGAAGAAACGTATCATTCAATCTGCTCTGCTGTGCGTTTGTTCAGCTAAGTGAGTTAAATCTCCCTTTAGATTCAGGAGTTAGAAACACGTTTCTGGTAAGAGCTGCGTTTGGACATTTCTCAGTGAATGGGAGTATATGCTGTAAGGAGAACTGTCTGCTTCTAAAACCAAAACGGAGCTACCTAACAGAACGGTCTTCAATGTGTGCATTCAACTTACAGAGTTAAACTCGTGTGTTGAAGGGGAAGTCTGGAAACGCTTTCTGTGGAGAGATCTCAAAACAGGCATTTCCAGCACTATTCCCGCATATAACGAAATAGCAGTAAAACTCTGCCTAAAACACAGAAGAAACGTATCCTTCAATCTGCTCTGCTGTGCGTTTGTTCAGCTAAGTGAGTTAAATCTCCCTTTAGATTCAGGAGTTAGAAACACGTTTCTGGTAAGAGCTGCGTTTGGACATTTCTCAGTGAATGGGAGTATATGCTGTAAGGAGAACTGTCTGCTTCTAAAACCAAAACGGAGCTACCTAACAGAACGGTCTTCAATGTGTGCATTCAACTTACAGAGTTAAACTCGTGTGTTGAAGGGGAAGTCTGGAAACGCTTTCTGTGGAGAGATCTCAAAACAGGCATTTCCAGGCATTTCCAGCACTATTCCCGCATATAACGAAATAGCAGTAAAACTCTGCCTAAAACACAGAAGAAACGTATCCTTCAATCTGCTCTGCTGTGCGTTTGTTCAGCTAAGTGAGTTAAATCTCCCTTTAGATTCAGGAGTTAGAAACACGTTTCTGGTAAGAGCTGCGTTTGGACATTTCTCAGTGAATGGGAGTATATGCTGTAAGGAGAACTGTCTGCTTCTAAAACCAAAACGGAGCTACCTAACAGAACGGTCTTCAATGTGTGCATTCAACTTACAGAGTTAAACTCGTGTGTTGAAGGGGAAGTCTGGAAACGCTTTCTGTGGAGAGATCTCAAAACAGGCATTTCCAGCACTATTCCCGCATATAACGAAATAGCAGTAAAACTCTGCCTAAAACACAGAAGAAACGTATCCTTCAATCTGCTCTGCTGTGCGTTTGTTCAGCTAAGTGAGTTAAATCTCCCTTTAGATTCAGGAGTTAGAAACACGTTTCTGGTAAGAGCTGCGTTTGGACATTTCTCAGTGAATGGGAGTATATGCTGTAAGGAGAACTGTCTGCTTCTAAAACCAAAACGGAGCTACCTAACAGAACGGTCTTCAATGTGTGCATTCAACTTACAGAGTTAAACTCGTGTGTTGAAGGGGAAGTCTGGAAACGCTTTCTGTGCAGAGATCTCAAAACAGGCATTTGCAGCACTATTCCCGCATATAACGAAATAGCAGTAAAACTCTGCCTAAAACACAGAAGAAACGTATCCTTCAATCTGCTCTGCTGTGCGTTTGTTCAGCTAAGTGAGTTAAATCTCCCTTTAGATTCAGGAGTTAGAAACACGTTTCTGGTAAGAGCTGCGTTTGGACATTTCTCAGTGAATGGGAGTATATGCTGTAAGGAGAACTGTCTGCTTCTAAAACCAAAACGGAGCTACCTAACAGAACGGTCTTCAATGTGTGCATTCAACTTACAGAGTTAAACTCGTGTGTTGAAGGGGAAGTCTGGAAACGCTTTCTGTGGAGAGATCTCAAAACAGGCATTTCCAGCACTATTCCCGCATATAACGAAATAGCAGTAAAACTCTGCCTAAAACACAGAAGAAACGTATCATTCAATCTGCTCTGCTGTGCGTTTGTTCAGCTAAGTGAGTTAAATCTCCCTTTAGATTCAGGAGTTAGAAACACGTTTCTGGTAAGAGCTGCGTTTGGACATTTCTCAGTGAATGGGAGTATATGCTGTAAGGAGAACTGTCTGCTTCTAAAACCAAAACGGAGCTACCTAACAGAACGGTCTTCAATGTGTGCATTCAACTTACAGAGTTAAACTCGTGTGTTGAAGGGGAAGTCTGGAAACGCTTTCTGTGGAGAGATCTCAAAACAGGCATTTCCAGCACTATTCCCGCATATAACGAAATAGCAGTAAAACTCTGCCTAAAACACAGAAGAAACGTATCCTTCAATCTGCTCTGCTGTGCGTTTGTTCAGCTAAGTGAGTTAAATCTCCCTTTAGATTCAGGAGTTAGAAACACGTTTCTGGTAAGAGCTGCGTTTGGACATTTCTCAGTGAATGGGAGTATATGCTGTAAGGAGAACTGTCTGCTTCTAAAACCAAAACGGAGCTACCTAACAGAACGGTCTTCAATGTGTGCATTCAACTTACAGAGTTAAACTCGTGTGTTGAAGGGGAAGTCTGGAAACGCTTTCTGTGGAGAGATCTCAAAACAGGCATTTCCAGGCATTTCCAGCACTATTCCCGCATATAACGAAATAGCAGTAAAACTCTGCCTAAAACACAGAAGAAACGTATCCTTCAATCTGCTCTGCTGTGCGTTTGTTCAGCTAAGTGAGTTAAATCTCCCTTTAGATTCAGGAGTTAGAAACACGTTTCTGGTAAGAGCTGCGTTTGGACATTTCTCAGTGAATGGGAGTATATGCTGTAAGGAGAACTGTCTGCTTCTAAAACCAAAACGGAGCTACCTAACAGAACGGTCTTCAATGTGTGCATTCAACTTACAGAGTTAAACTCGTGTGTTGAAGGGGAAGTCTGGAAACGCTTTCTGTGGAGAGATCTCAAAACAGGCATTTCCAGCACTATTCCCGCATATAACGAAATAGCAGTAAAACTCTGCCTAAAACACAGAAGAAACGTATCCTTCAATCTGCTCTGCTGTGCGTTTGTTCAGCTAAGTGAGTTAAATCTCCCTTTAGATTCAGGAGTTAGAAACACGTTTCTGGTAAGAGCTGCGTTTGGACATTTCTCAGTGAATGGGAGTATATGCTGTAAGGAGAACTGTCTGCTTCTAAAACCAAAACGGAGCTACCTAACAGAACGGTCTTCAATGTGTGCATTCAACTTACAGAGTTAAACTCGTGTGTTGAAGGGGAAGTCTGGAAACGCTTTCTGTGGAGAGATCTCAAAACAGGCATTTCCAGCACTATTCCCGCATATAACGAAATAGCAGTAAAACTCTGCCTAAAACACAGAAGAAACGTATCCTTCAATCTGCTCTGCTGTGCGTATGTTCAGCTAAGTGAGTTAAATCTCCCTTTAGATTCAGGAGTTAGAAACACGTTTCTGGTAAGAGCTGCGTTTGGACATTTCTCAGTGAATGGGAGTATATGCTGTAAGGAGAACTGTCTGCTTCTACAACCAAAACGGAGCTACCTAACAGAACGGTCTTCAATGTGTGCATTCAACTTACAGAGTTAAACTCGTGTGTTGAAGGGGAAGTCTGGAAACGCTTTCTGTGGAGAGATCTCAAAACAGGCATTTCCAGCACTATTCCCGCATATAACGAAATAGCAGTAAAACTCTGCCTAAAACACAGAAGAAACGTATCCTTCAATCTGCTCTGCTGTGCGTTTGTTCAGCTAAGTGAGTTAAATCTCCCTTTAGATTCAGGAGTTAGAAACACGTTTCTGGTAAGAGCTGCGTTTGGACATTTCTCAGTGAATGGGAGTATATGCTGTAAGGAGAACTGTCTGCTTCTAAAACCAAAACGGAGCTACCTAACAGAACGGTCTTCAATGTGTGCATTCAACTTACAGAGTTAAACTCGTGTGTTGAAGGGGAAGTCTGGAAACGCTTTCTGTGGAGAGATCTCAAAACAGGCATTTCCAGCACTATTCCCGCATATAACGAAATAGCAGTAAAACTCTGCCTAAAACACAGAAGAAACGTATCCTTCAATCTGCTCTGCTGTGCGTTTGTTCAGCTAAGTGAGTTAAATCTCCCTTTAGATTCAGGAGTTAGAAACACGTTTCTGGTAAGAGCTGCGTTTGGACATTTCTCAGTGAATGGGAGTATATGCTGTAAGGAGAACTGTCTGCTTCTAAAACCAAAACGGAGCTACCTAACAGAACGGTCTTCAATGTGTGCATTCAACTTACAGAGTTAAACTCGTGTGTTGAAGGGGAAGTCTGGAAACGCTTTCTGTGCAGAGATCTCAAAACAGGCATTTGCAGCACTATTCCCGCATATAACGAAATAGCAGTAAAACTCTGCCTAAAACACAGAAGAAACGTATCCTTCAATCTGCTCTGCTGTGCGTTTGTTCAGCTAAGTGAGTTAAATCTCCCTTTAGATTCAGGAGTTAGAAACACGTTTCTGGTAAGAGCTGCGTTTGGACATTTCTCAGTGAATGGGAGTATATGCTGTAAGGAGAACTGTCTGCTTCTAAAACCAAAACGGAGCTACCTAACAGAACGGTCTTCAATGTGTGCATTCAACTTACAGAGTTAAACTCGTGTGTTGAAGGGGAAGTCTGGAAACGCTTTCTGTGCAGAGATCTCAAAACAGGCATTTGCAGCACTATTCCCGCATATAACGAAATAGCAGTAAAACTCTGCCTAAAACACAGAAGAAACGTATCCTTCAATCTGCTCTGCTGTGCGTTTGTTCAGCTAAGTGAGTTAAATCTCCCTTTAGATTCAGGAGTTAGAAACACGTTTCTGGTAAGAGCTGCGTTTGGACATTTCTCAGTGAATGGGAGTATATGCTGTAAGGAGAACTGTCTGCTTCTAAAACCAAAACGGAGCTACCTAACAGAACGGTCTTCAATGTGTGCATTCAACTTACAGAGTTAAACTCGTGTGTTTAAGGGGAAGTCTGGAAACGCTTTCTGTGGAGAGATCTCAAAACAGGCATTTCCAGCACTATTCCCGCATATAACGAAATAGCAGTAAAACTCTGCCTAAAACACAGAAGAAACGTATCATTCAATCTGCTCTGCTGTGCGTTTGTTCAGCTAAGTGAGTTAAATCTCCCTTTAGATTCAGGAGTTAGAAACACGTTTCTGGTAAGAGCTGCGTTTGGACATTTCTCAGTGAATGGGAGTATATGCTGTAAGGAGAACTGTCTGCTTCTAAAACCAAAACGGAGCTACCTAACAGAACGGTCTTCAATGTGTGCATTCAACTTACAGAGTTAAACTCGTGTGTTGAAGGGGAAGTCTGGAAACGCTTTCTGTGGAGAGATCTCAAAACAGGCATTTCCAGCACTATTCCCGCATATAACGAAATAGCAGTAAAACTCTGCCTAAAACACAGAAGAAACGTATCCTTCAATCTGCTCTGCTGTGTGTTTGTTCAGCTAAGTGAGTTAAATCTCCCTTTAGATTCAGGAGTTAGAAACACGTTTCTGGTAAGAGCTGCGTTTGGACATTTCTCAGTGAATGGGAGTATATGCTGTAAGGAGAACTGTCTGCTTCTAAAACCAAAACGGAGCTACCTAACAGAACGGTCTTCAATGTGTGCATTCAACTTACAGAGTTAAACTCGTGTGTTGAAGGGGAAGTCTGGAAACGCTTTCTGTGGAGAGATCTCAAAACAGGCATTTCCAGGCATTTCCAGCACTATTCCCGCATATAACGAAATAGCAGTAAAACTCTGCCTAAAACACAGAAGAAACGTATCCTTCAATCTGCTCTGCTGTGCGTTTGTTCAGCTAAGTGAGTTAAATCTCCCTTTAGATTCAGGAGTTAGAAACACGTTTCTGGTAAGAGCTGCGTTTGGACATTTCTCAGTGAATGGGAGTATATGCTGTAAGGAGAACTGTCTGCTTCTAAAACCAAAACGGAGCTACCTAACAGAACGGTCTTCAATGTGTGCATTCAACTTACAGAGTTAAACTCGTGTGTTGAAGGGGAAGTCTGGAAACGCTTTCTGTGCAGAGATCTCAAAACAGGCATTTGCAGCACTATTCCCGCATATAACGAAATAGCAGTAAAACTCTGCCTAAAACACAGAAGAAACGTATCCTTCAATCTGCTCTGCTGTGCGTTTGTTCAGCTAAGTGAGTTAAATCTCCCTTTAGATTCAGGAGTTAGAAACACGTTTCTGGTAAGAGCTGCGTTTGGACATTTCTCAGTGAATGGGAGTATATGCTGTAAGGAGAACTGTCTGCTTCTAAAACCAAAACGGAGCTACCTAACAGAACGGTCTTCAATGTGTGCATTCAACTTACAGAGTTAAACTCGTGTGTTGAAGGGGAAGTCTGGAAACGCTTTCTGTGCAGAGATCTCAAAACAGGCATTTGCAGCACTATTCCCGCATATAACGAAATAGCAGTAAAACTCTGCCTAAAACACAGAAGAAACGTATCCTTCAATCTGCTCTGCTGTGCGTTTGTTCAGCTAAGTGAGTTAAATCTCCCTTTAGATTCAGGAGTTAGAAACACGTTTCTGGTAAGAGCTGCGTTTGGACATTTCTCAGTGAATGGGAGTATATGCTGTAAGGAGAACTGTCTGCTTCTAAAACCAAAACGGAGCTACCTAACAGAACGGTCTTCAATGTGTGCATTCAACTTACAGAGTTAAACTCGTGTGTTGAAGGGGAAGTCTGGAAACGCTTTCTGTGGAGAGATCTCAAAACAGGCATTTCCAGCACTATTCCCGCATATAACGAAATAGCAGTAAAACTCTGCCTAAAACACAGAAGAAACGTATCATTCAATCTGCTCTGCTGTGCGTTTGTTCAGCTAAGTGAGTTAAATCTCCCTTTAGATTCAGGAGTTAGAAACACGTTTCTGGTAAGAGCTGCGTTTGGACATTTCTCAGTGAATGGGAGTATATGCTGTAAGGAGAACTGTCTGCTTCTAAAACCAAAACGGAGCTACCTAACAGAACGGTCTTCAATGTGTGCATTCAACTTACAGAGTTAAACTCGTGTGTTGAAGGGGAAGTCTGGAAACGCTTTCTGTGGAGAGATCTCAAAACAGGCATTTCCAGCACTATTCCCGCATATAACGAAATAGCAGTAAAACTCTGCCTAAAACACAGAAGAAACGTATCCTTCAATCTGCTCTGCTGTGCGTTTGTTCAGCTAAGTGAGTTAAATCTCCCTTTAGATTCAGGAGTTAGAAACACGTTTCTGGTAAGAGCTGCGTTTGGACATTTCTCAGTGAATGGGAGTATATGCTGTAAGGAGAACTGTCTGCTTCTAAAACCAAAACGGAGCTACCTAACAGAACGGTCTTCAATGTGTGCATTCAACTTACAGAGTTAAACTCGTGTGTTGAAGGGGAAGTCTGGAAACGCTTTCTGTGGAGAGATCTCAAAACAGGCATTTCCAGGCATTTCCAGCACTATTCCCGCATATAACGAAATAGCAGTAAAACTCTGCCTAAAACACAGAAGAAACGTATCCTTCAATCTGCTCTGCTGTGCGTTTGTTCAGCTAAGTGAGTTAAATCTCCCTTTAGATTCAGGAGTTAGAAACACGTTTCTGGTAAGAGCTGCGTTTGGACATTTCTCAGTGAATGGGAGTATATGCTGTAAGGAGAACTGTCTGCTTCTAAAACCAAAACGGAGCTACCTAACAGAACGGTCTTCAATGTGTGCATTCAACTTACAGAGTTAAACTCGTGTGTTGAAGGGGAAGTCTGGAAACGCTTTCTGTGGAGAGATCTCAAAACAGGCATTTCCAGCACTATTCCCGCATATAACGAAATAGCAGTAAAACTCTGCCTAAAACACAGAAGAAACGTATCCTTCAATCTGCTCTGCTGTGCGTTTGTTCAGCTAAGTGAGTTAAATCTCCCTTTAGATTCAGGAGTTAGAAACACGTTTCTGGTAAGAGCTGCGTTTGGACATTTCTCAGTGAATGGGAGTATATGCTGTAAGGAGAACTGTCTGCTTCTAAAACCAAAACGGAGCTACCTAACAGAACGGTCTTCAATGTGTGCATTCAACTTACAGAGTTAAACTCGTGTGTTGAAGGGGAAGTCTGGAAACGCTTTCTGTGGAGAGATCTCAAAACAGGCATTTCCAGCACTATTCCCGCATATAACGAAATAGCAGTAAAACTCTGCCTAAAACACAGAAGAAACGTATCCTTCAATCTGCTCTGCTGTGCGTATGTTCAGCTAAGTGAGTTAAATCTCCCTTTAGATTCAGGAGTTAGAAACACGTTTCTGGTAAGAGCTGCGTTTGGACATTTCTCAGTGAATGGGAGTATATGCTGTAAGGAGAACTGTCTGCTTCTACAACCAAAACGGAGCTACCTAACAGAACGGTCTTCAATGTGTGCATTCAACTTACAGAGTTAAACTCGTGTGTTGAAGGGGAAGTCTGGAAACGCTTTCTGTGGAGAGATCTCAAAACAGGCATTTCCAGCACTATTCCCGCATATAACGAAATAGCAGTAAAACTCTGCCTAAAACACAGAAGAAACGTATCCTTCAATCTGCTCTGCTGTGCGTTTGTTCAGCTAAGTGAGTTAAATCTCCCTTTAGATTCAGGAGTTAGAAACACGTTTCTGGTAAGAGCTGCGTTTGGACATTTCTCAGTGAATGGGAGTATATGCTGTAAGGAGAACTGTCTGCTTCTAAAACCAAAACGGAGCTACCTAACAGAACGGTCTTCAATGTGTGCATTCAACTTACAGAGTTAAACTCGTGTGTTGAAGGGGAAGTCTGGAAACGCTTTCTGTGGAGAGATCTCAAAACAGGCATTTCCAGCACTATTCCCGCATATAACGAAATAGCAGTAAAACTCTGCCTAAAACACAGAAGAAACGTATCCTTCAATCTGCTCTGCTGTGCGTTTGTTCAGCTAAGTGAGTTAAATCTCCCTTTAGATTCAGGAGTTAGAAACACGTTTCTGGTAAGAGCTGCGTTTGGACATTTCTCAGTGAATGGGAGTATATGCTGTAAGGAGAACTGTCTGCTTCTAAAACCAAAACGGAGCTACCTAACAGAACGGTCTTCAATGTGTGCATTCAACTTACAGAGTTAAACTCGTGTGTTGAAGGGGAAGTCTGGAAACGCTTTCTGTGGAGAGATCTCAAAACAGGCATTTCCAGCACTATTCCCGCATATAACGAAATAGCAGTAAAACTCTGCCTAAAACACAGAAGAAACGTATCCTTCAATCTGCTCTGCTGTGCGTTTGTTCAGCTAAGTGAGTTAAATCTCCCTTTAGATTCAGGAGTTAGAAACACGTTTCTGGTAAGAGCTGCGTTTGGACATTTCTCAGTGAATGGGAGTATATGCTGTAAGGAGAACTGTCTGCTTCTAAAACCAAAACGGAGCTACCTAACAGAACGGTCTTCAATGTGTGCATTCAACTTACAGAGTTAAACTCGTGTGTTGAAGGGGAAGTCTGGAAACTCTTTCTGTGGAGAGATCTCAAAACAGGCATTTCCAGGCATTTCCAGCACTATTCCCGCATATAACGAAATAGCAGTAAAACTCTGCCTAAAACACAGAAGAAACGTATCCTTCAATCTGCTCTGCTGTGCGTTTGTTCAGCTAAGTGAGTTAAATCTCCCTTTAGATTCAGGAGTTAGAAACACGTTTCTGGTAAGAGCTGCGTTTGGACATTTCTCAGTGAATGGGAGTATATGCTGTAAGGAGAACTGTCTGCTTCTAAAACCAAAACGGAGCTACCTAACAGAACGGTCTTCAATGTGTGCATTCAACCTACAGAGTTAAACTCGTGTGTTGAAGTGGAAGTCTGGAAACGCTTTCTGTGGAGAGATCTCGAAACAGGCATTTCCAGCACTATTCCCGCATATAACGAAATAGCAGTAAACTCTGCCTAAAACACAGAAGAAACGTATCCTTCAATCTGCTCTGCTGTGCGTTTGTTCAGCTAAGTGAGTTAAATCTCTCTTTAGATTCAGGAGTTAGAAACACGTTTCTGGTAAGAGCTGCGTTTGGACATTTCTCAGTGAATGGGAGTATATGCTGTAAGGAGAACTGTCTGCTTCTAAAACCAAAACGGAGCTACCTAACAGAACGGTCTTCAATGTGTGCATTCAACTTACAGAGTTAAACTCGTGTGTTGAAGGGGAAGTCTGGAAACGCTTTCTGTGGAGAGATCTCAAAACAGGCATTTCCAGGCATTTCCAGCACTATTCCCGCATATAACGAAATAGCAGTAAAACTCTGCCTAAAACACAGAAGAAACGTATCCTTCAATCTGCTCTGCTGTGCGTTTGTTCAGCTAAGTGAGTTAAATCTCCCTTTAGATTCAGGAGTTAGAAACACGTTTCTGGTAAGAGCTGCGTTTGGACATTTCTCAGTGAATGGGAGTATATGCTGTAAGGAGAACTGTCTGCTTCTAAAACCAAAACGGAGCTACCTAACAGAACGGTCTTCAATGTGTGCATTCAACTTACAGAGTTAAACTCGTGTGTTGAAGGGGAAGTCTGGAAACGCTTTCTGTGGAGAGATCTCAAAACAGGCATTTCCAGGCATTTCCAGCACTATTCCCGCATATAACGAAATAGCAGTAAAACTCTGCCTAAAACACAGAAGAAACGTATCCTTCAATCTGCTCTGCTGTGCGTTTGTTCAGCTAAGTGAGTTAAATCTCCCTTTAGATTCAGGAGTTAGAAACACGTTTCTGGTAAGAGCTGCGTTTGGACATTTCTCAGTGAATGGGAGTATATGCTGTAAGGAGAACTGTCTGCTTCTAAAACCAAAACGGAGCTACCTAACAGAACGGTCTTCAATGTGTGCATTCAACTTACAGAGTTAAACTCGTGTGTTGAAGGGGAAGTCTGGAAACGCTTTCTGTGGAGAGATCTCAAAACAGGCATTTCCAGCACTATTCCCGCATATAACGAAATAGCAGTAAAACTCTGCCTAAAACACAGAAGAAACGTATCCTTCAATCTGCTCTGCTGTGCGTTTGTTCAGCTAAGTGAGTTAAATCTCCCTTTAGATTCAGGAGTTAGAAACACGTTTCTGGTAAGAGCTGCGTTTGGACATTTCTCAGTGAATGGGAGTATATGCTGTAAGGAGAACTGTCTGCTTCTAAAACCAAAACGGAGCTACCTAACAGAACGGTCTTCAATGTGTGCATTCAACTTACAGAGTTAAACTCGTGTGTTGAAGGGGAAGTCTGGAAACGCTTTCTGTGGAGAGATCTCAAAACAGGCATTTCCAGCACTATTCCCGCATATAACGAAATAGCAGTAAAACTCTGCCTAAAACACAGAAGAAACGTATCCTTCAATCTGCTCTGCTGTGCGTATGTTCAGCTAAGTGAGTTAAATCTCCCTTTAGATTCAGGAGTTAGAAACACGTTTCTGGTAAGAGCTGCGTTTGGACATTTCTCAGTGAATGGGAGTATATGCTGTAAGGAGAACTGTCTGCTTCTACAACCAAAACGGAGCTACCTAACAGAACGGTCTTCAATGTGTGCATTCAACTTACAGAGTTAAACTCGTGTGTTGAAGGGGAAGTCTGGAAACGCTTTCTGTGGAGAGATCTCAAAACAGGCATTTCCAGCACTATTCCCGCATATAACGAAATAGCAGTAAAACTCTGCCTAAAACACAGAAGAAACGTATCCTTCAATCTGCTCTGCTGTGCGTTTGTTCAGCTAAGTGAGTTAAATCTCCCTTTAGATTCAGGAGTTAGAAACACGTTTCTGGTAAGAGCTGCGTTTGGACATTTCTCAGTGAATGGGAGTATATGCTGTAAGGAGAACTGTCTGCTTCTAAAACCAAAACGGAGCTACCTAACAGAACGGTCTTCAATGTGTGCATTCAACTTACAGAGTTAAACTCGTGTGTTGAAGGGGAAGTCTGGAAACGCTTTCTGTGGAGAGATCTCAAAACAGGCATTTCCAGCACTATTCCCGCATATAACGAAATAGCAGTAAAACTCTGCCTAAAACACAGAAGAAACGTATCCTTCAATCTGCTCTGCTGTGCGTTTGTTCAGCTAAGTGAGTTAAATCTCCCTTTAGATTCAGGAGTTAGAAACACGTTTCTGGTAAGAGCTGCGTTTGGACATTTCTCAGTGAATGGGAGTATATGCTGTAAGGAGAACTGTCTGCTTCTAAAACCAAAACGGAGCTACCTAACAGAACGGTCTTCAATGTGTGCATTCAACTTACAGAGTTAAACTCGTGTGTTGAAGGGGAAGTCTGGAAACGCTTTCTGTGGAGAGATCTCAAAACAGGCATTTCCAGCACTATTCCCGCATATAACGAAATAGCAGTAAAACTCTGCCTAAAACACAGAAGAAACGTATCCTTCAATCTGCTCTGCTGTGCGTTTGTTCAGCTAAGTGAGTTAAATCTCCCTTTAGATTCAGGAGTTAGAAACACGTTTCTGGTAAGAGCTGCGTTTGGACATTTCTCAGTGAATGGGAGTATATGCTGTAAGGAGAACTGTCTGCTTCTAAAACCAAAACGGAGCTACCTAACAGAACGGTCTTCAATGTGTGCATTCAACTTACAGAGTTAAACTCGTGTGTTGACGGGGAAGTCTGGAAACTCTTTCTGTGGAGAGATCTCAAAACAGGCATTTCCAGGCATTTCCAGCACTATTCCCGCATATAACGAAATAGCAGTAAAACTCTGCCTAAAACACAGAAGAAACGTATCCTTCAATCTGCTCTGCTGTGCGTTTGTTCAGCTAAGTGAGTTAAATCTCCCTTTAGATTCAGGAGTTAGAAACACGTTTCTGGTAAGAGCTGCGTTTGGACATTTCTCAGTGAATGGGAGTATATGCTGTAAGGAGAACTGTCTGCTTCTAAAACCAAAACGGAGCTACCTAACAGAACGGTCTTCAATGTGTGCATTCAACCTACAGAGTTAAACTCGTGTGTTGAAGTGGAAGTCTGGAAACGCTTTCTGTGGAGAGATCTCGAAACAGGCATTTCCAGCACTATTCCCGCATATAACGAAATAGCAGTAAACTCTGCCTAAAACACAGAAGAAACGTATCCTTCAATCTGCTCTGCTGTGCGTTTGTTCAGCTAAGTGAGTTAAATCTCTCTTTAGATTCAGGAGTTAGAAACACGTTTCTGGTAAGAGCTGCGTTTGGACATTTCTCAGTGAATGGGAGTATATGCTGTAAGGAGAACTGTCTGCTTCTAAAACCAAAACGGAGCTACCTAACAGAACGGTCTTCAATGTGTGCATTCAACTTACAGAGTTAAACTCGTGTGTTGAAGGGGAAGTCTGGAAACGCTTTCTGTGGAGAGATCTCAAAACAGGCATTTCCAGGCATTTCCAGCACTATTCCCGCATATAACGAAATAGCAGTAAAACTCTGCCTAAAACACAGAAGAAACGTATCCTTCAATCTGCTCTGCTGTGCGTTTGTTCAGCTAAGTGAGTTAAATCTCCCTTTAGATTCAGGAGTTAGAAACACGTTTCTGGTAAGAGCTGCGTTTGGACATTTCTCAGTGAATGGGAGTATATGCTGTAAGGAGAACTGTCTGCTTCTAAAACCAAAACGGAGCTACCTAACAGAACGGTCTTCAATGTGTGCATTCAACTTACAGAGTTAAACTCGTGTGTTGAAGGGGAAGTCTGGAAACGCTTTCTGTGGAGAGATCTCAAAACAGGCATTTCCAGGCATTTCCAGCACTATTCCCGCATATAACGAAATAGCAGTAAAACTCTGCCTAAAACACAGAAGAAACGTATCCTTCAATCTGCTCTGCTGTGCGTTTGTTCAGCTAAGTGAGTTAAATCTCCCTTTAGATTCAGGAGTTAGAAACACGTTTCTGGTAAGAGCTGCGTTTGGACATTTCTCAGTGAATGGGAGTATATGCTGTAAGGAGAACTGTCTGCTTCTAAAACCAAAACGGAGCTACCTAACAGAACGGTCTTCAATGTGTGCATTCAACTTACAGAGTTAAACTCGTGTGTTGAAGGGGAAGTCTGGAAACGCTTTCTGTGGAGAGATCTCAAAACAGGCATTTCCAGCACTATTCCCGCATATAACGAAATAGCAGTAAAACTCTGCCTAAAACACAGAAGAAACGTATCCTTCAATCTGCTCTGCTGTGCGTTTGTTCAGCTAAGTGAGTTAAATCTCCCTTTAGATTCAGGAGTTAGAAACACGTTTCTGGTAAGAGCTGCGTTTGGACATTTCTCAGTGAATGGGAGTATATGCTGTAAGGAGAACTGTCTGCTTCTAAAACCAAAACGGAGCTACCTAACAGAACGGTCTTCAATGTGTGCATTCAACTTACAGAGTTAAACTCGTGTGTTGAAGGGGAAGTCTGGAAACGCTTTCTGTGGAGAGATCTCAAAACAGGCATTTCCAGCACTATTCCCGCATATAACGAAATAGCAGTAAAACTCTGCCTAAAACACAGAAGAAACGTATCCTTCAATCTGCTCTGCTGTGCGTATGTTCAGCTAAGTGAGTTAAATCTCCCTTTAGATTCAGGAGTTAGAAACACGTTTCTGGTAAGAGCTGCGTTTGGACATTTCTCAGTGAATGGGAGTATATGCTGTAAGGAGAACTGTCTGCTTCTACAACCAAAACGGAGCTACCTAACAGAACGGTCTTCAATGTGTGCATTCAACTTACAGAGTTAAACTCGTGTGTTGAAGGGGAAGTCTGGAAACGCTTTCTGTGGAGAGATCTCAAAACAGGCATTTCCAGCACTATTCCCGCATATAACGAAATAGCAGTAAAACTCTGCCTAAAACACAGAAGAAACGTATCCTTCAATCTGCTCTGCTGTGCGTTTGTTCAGCTAAGTGAGTTAAATCTCCCTTTAGATTCAGGAGTTAGAAACACGTTTCTGGTAAGAGCTGCGTTTGGACATTTCTCAGTGAATG
Source organism: Saguinus oedipus (assembly GCA_031835075.1). Classification (NCBI taxonomy): domain Eukaryota; kingdom Metazoa; phylum Chordata; class Mammalia; order Primates; family Cebidae; genus Saguinus; species Saguinus oedipus. The sequence continues at coordinate 32,879 of JASSZA010000160.1, read as the reverse complement.
GGAGTATATGCTGTAAGGAGAACTGTCTGCTTCTAAAACCAAAACGGAGCTACCTAACAGAACGGTCTTCAATGTGTGCATTCAACTTACAGAGTTAAACTCGTGTGTTGAAGGGGAAGTCTGGAAACGCTTTCTGTGGAGAGATCTCAAAACAGGCATTTCCAGCACTATTCCCGCATATAACGAAATAGCAGTAAAACTCTGCCTAAAACACAGAAGAAACGTATCCTTCAATCTGCTCTGCTGTGCGTTTGTTCAGCTAAGTGAGTTAAATCTCCCTTTAGATTCAGGAGTTAGAAACACGTTTCTGGTAAGAGCTGCGTTTGGACATTTCTCAGTGAATGGGAGTATATGCTGTAAGGAGAACTGTCTGCTTCTAAAACCAAAACGGAGCTACCTAACAGAACGGTCTTCAATGTGTGCATTCAACTTACAGAGTTAAACTCGTGTGTTGAAGGGGAAGTCTGGAAACGCTTTCTGTGGAGAGATCTCAAAACAGGCATTTCCAGCACTATTCCCGCATATAACGAAATAGCAGTAAAACTCTGCCTAAAACACAGAAGAAACGTATCCTTCAATCTGCTCTGCTGTGCGTTTGTTCAGCTAAGTGAGTTAAATCTCCCTTTAGATTCAGGAGTTAGAAACACGTTTCTGGTAAGAGCTGCGTTTGGACATTTCTCAGTGAATGGGAGTATATGCTGTAAGGAGAACTGTCTGCTTCTAAAACCAAAACGGAGCTACCTAACAGAACGGTCTTCAATGTGTGCATTCAACTTACAGAGTTAAACTCGTGTGTTGAAGGGGAAGTCTGGAAACGCTTTCTGTGGAGAGATCTCAAAACAGGCATTTCCAGCACTATTCCCGCATATAACGAAATAGCAGTAAAACTCTGCCTAAAACACAGAAGAAACGTATCCTTCAATCTGCTCTGCTGTGCGTATGTTCAGCTAAGTGAGTTAAATCTCCCTTTAGATTCAGGAGTTAGAAACACGTTTCTGGTAAGAGCTGCGTTTGGACATTTCTCAGTGAATGGGAGTATATGCTGTAAGGAGAACTGTCTGCTTCTAAAACCAAAACGGAGCTACCTAACAGAACGGTCTTCAATGTGTGCATTCAACTTACAGAGTTAAACTCGTGTGTTGAAGGGGAAGTCTGGAAACGCTTTCTGTGGAGAGATCTCAAAACAGGCATTTCCAGCACTATTCCCGCATATAACGAAATAGCAGTAAAACTCTGCCTAAAACACAGAAGAAACGTATCCTTCAATCTGCTCTGCTGTGCGTTTGTTCAGCTAAGTGAGTTAAATCTCCCTTTAGATTCAGGAGTTAGAAACACGTTTCTGGTAAGAGCTGCGTTTGGACATTTCTCAGTGAATGGGAGTATATGCTGTAAGGAGAACTGTCTGCTTCTAAAACCAAAACGGAGCTACCTAACAGAACGGTCTTCAATGTGTGCATTCAACTTACAGAGTTAAACTCGTGTGTTGAAGGGGAAGTCTGGAAACGCTTTCTGTGGAGAGATCTCAAAACAGGCATTTCCAGCACTATTCCCGCATATAACGAAATAGCAGTAAAACTCTGCCTAAAACACAGAAGAAACGTATCCTTCAATCTGCTCTGCTGTGCGTTTGTTCAGCTAAGTGAGTTAAATCTCCCTTTAGATTCAGGAGTTAGAAACACGTTTCTGGTAAGAGCTGCGTTTGGACATTTCTCAGTGAATGGGAGTATATGCTGTAAGGAGAACTGTCTGCTTCTAAAACCAAAACGGAGCTACCTAACAGAACGGTCTTCAATGTGTGCATTCAACTTACAGAGTTAAACTCGTGTGTTGAAGGGGAAGTCTGGAAACGCTTTCTGTGGAGAGATCTCAAAACAGGCATTTCCAGCACTATTCCCGCATATAACGAAATAGCAGTAAAACTCTGCCTAAAACACAGAAGAAACGTATCCTTCAATCTGCTCTGCTGTGCGTTTGTTCAGCTAAGTGAGTTAAATCTCCCTTTAGATTCAGGAGTTAGAAACACGTTTCTGGTAAGAGCTGCGTTTGGACATTTCTCAGTGAATGGGAGTATATGCTGTAAGGAGAACTGTCTGCTTCTAAAACCAAAACGGAGCTACCTAACAGAACGGTCTTCAATGTGTGCATTCAACTTACAGAGTTAAACTCGTGTGTTGAAGGGGAAGTCTGGAAACGCTTTCTGTGGAGAGATCTCAAAACAGGCATTTCCAGGCATTTCCAGCACTATTCCCGCATATAACGAAATAGCAGTAAAACTCTGCCTAAAACACAGAAGAAACGTATCCTTCAATCTGCTCTGCTGTGCGTTTGTTCAGCTAAGTGAGTTAAATCTCCCTTTAGATTCAGGAGTTAGAAACACGTTTCTGGTAAGAGCTGCGTTTGGACATTTCTCAGTGAATGGGAGTATATGCTGTAAGGAGAACTGTCTGCTTCTAAAACCAAAACGGAGCTACCTAACAGAACGGTCTTCAATGTGTGCATTCAACTTACAGAGTTAAACTCGTGTGTTGAAGGGGAAGTCTGGAAACGCTTTCTGTGGAGAGATCTCAAAACAGGCATTTCCAGCACTATTCCCGCATATAACGAAATAGCAGTAAAACTCTGCCTAAAACACAGAAGAAACGTATCCTTCAATCTGCTCTGCTGTGCGTTTGTTCAGCTAAGTGAGTTAAATCTCCCTTTAGATTCAGGAGTTAGAAACACGTTTCTGGTAAGAGCTGCGTTTGGACATTTCTCAGTGAATGGGAGTATATGCTGTAAGGAGAACTGTCTGCTTCTAAAACCAAAACGGAGCTACCTAACAGAACGGTCTTCAATGTGTGCATTCAACTTACAGAGTTAAACTCGTGTGTTGAAGGGGAAGTCTGGAAACGCTTTCTGTGGAGAGATCTCAAAACAGGCATTTCCAGCACTATTCCCGCATATAACGAAATAGCAGTAAAACTCTGCCTAAAACACAGAAGAAACGTATCCTTCAATCTGCTCTGCTGTGCGTTTGTTCAGCTAAGTGAGTTAAATCTCCCTTTAGATTCAGGAGTTAGAAACACGTTTCTGGTAAGAGCTGCGTTTGGACATTTCTCAGTGAATGGGAGTATATGCTGTAAGGAGAACTGTCTGCTTCTAAAACCAAAACGGAGCTACCTAACAGAACGGTCTTCAATGTGTGCATTCAACTTACAGAGTTAAACTCGTGTGTTGAAGGGGAAGTCTGGAAACGCTTTCTGTGGAGAGATCTCAAAACAGGCATTTCCAGCACTATTCCCGCATATAACGAAATAGCAGTAAAACTCTGCCTAAAACACAGAAGAAACGTATCCTTCAATCTGCTCTGCTGTGCGTTTGTTCAGCTAAGTGAGTTAAATCTCCCTTTAGATTCAGGAGTTAGAAACACGTTTCTGGTAAGAGCTGCGTTTGGACATTTCTCAGTGAATGGGAGTATATGCTGTAAGGAGAACTGTCTGCTTCTAAAACCAAAACGGAGCTACCTAACAGAACGGTCTTCAATGTGTGCATTCAACTTACAGAGTTAAACTCGTGTGTTGAAGGGGAAGTCTGGAAACGCTTTCTGTGGAGAGATCTCAAAACAGGCATTTCCAGCACTATTCCCGCATATAACGAAATAGCAGTAAAACTCTGCCTAAAACACAGAAGAAACGTATCCTTCAATCTGCTCTGCTGTGCGTTTGTTCAGCTAAGTGAGTTAAATCTCCCTTTAGATTCAGGAGTTAGAAACACGTTTCTGGTAAGAGCTGCGTTTGGACATTTCTCAGTGAATGGGAGTATATGCTGTAAGGAGAACTGTCTGCTTCTAAAACCAAAACGGAGCTACCTAACAGAACGGTCTTCAATGTGTGCATTCAACTTACAGAGTTAAACTCGTGTGTTGAAGGGGAAGTCTGGAAACGCTTTCTGTGGAGAGATCTCAAAACAGGCATTTCCAGCACTATTCCCGCATATAACGAAATAGCAGTAAAACTCTGCCTAAAACACAGAAGAAACGTATCCTTCAATCTGCTCTGCTGTGCGTTTGTTCAGCTAAGTGAGTTAAATCTCCCTTTAGATTCAGGAGTTAGAAACACGTTTCTGGTAAGAGCTGCGTTTGGACATTTCTCAGTGAATGGGAGTATATGCTGTAAGGAGAACTGTCTGCTTCTAAAACCAAAACGGAGCTACCTAACAGAACGGTCTTCAATGTGTGCATTCAACTTACAGAGTTAAACTCGTGTGTTGAAGGGGAAGTCTGGAAACGCTTTCTGTGGAGAGATCTCAAAACAGGCATTTCCAGGCATTTCCAGCACTATTCCCGCATATAACGAAATAGCAGTAAAACTCTGCCTAAAACACAGAAGAAACGTATCCTTCAATCTGCTCTGCTGTGCGTTTGTTCAGCTAAGTGAGTTAAATCTCCCTTTAGATTCAGGAGTTAGAAACACGTTTCTGGTAAGAGCTGCGTTTGGACATTTCTCAGTGAATGGGAGTATATGCTGTAAGGAGAACTGTCTGCTTCTAAAACCAAAACGGAGCTACCTAACAGAACGGTCTTCAATGTGTGCATTCAACTTACAGAGTTAAACTCGTGTGTTGAAGGGGAAGTCTGGAAACGCTTTCTGTGGAGAGATCTCAAAACAGGCATTTCCAGCACTATTCCCGCATATAACGAAATAGCAGTAAAACTCTGCCTAAAACACAGAAGAAACGTATCCTTCAATCTGCTCTGCTGTGCGTTTGTTCAGCTAAGTGAGTTAAATCTCCCTTTAGATTCAGGAGTTAGAAACACGTTTCTGGTAAGAGCTGCGTTTGGACATTTCTCAGTGAATGGGAGTATATGCTGTAAGGAGAACTGTCTGCTTCTAAAACCAAAACGGAGCTACCTAACAGAACGGTCTTCAATGTGTGCATTCAACTTACAGAGTTAAACTCGTGTGTTGAAGGGGAAGTCTGGAAACGCTTTCTGTGGAGAGATCTCAAAACAGGCATTTCCAGCACTATTCCCGCATATAACGAAATAGCAGTAAAACTCTGCCTAAAACACAGAAGAAACGTATCCTTCAATCTGCTCTGCTGTGCGTATGTTCAGCTAAGTGAGTTAAATCTCCCTTTAGATTCAGGAGTTAGAAACACGTTTCTGGTAAGAGCTGCGTTTGGACATTTCTCAGTGAATGGGAGTATATGCTGTAAGGAGAACTGTCTGCTTCTACAACCAAAACGGAGCTACCTAACAGAACGGTCTTCAATGTGTGCATTCAACTTACAGAGTTAAACTCGTGTGTTGAAGGGGAAGTCTGGAAACGCTTTCTGTGGAGAGATCTCAAAACAGGCATTTCCAGCACTATTCCCGCATATAACGAAATAGCAGTAAAACTCTGCCTAAAACACAGAAGAAACGTATCCTTCAATCTGCTCTGCTGTGCGTTTGTTCAGCTAAGTGAGTTAAATCTCCCTTTAGATTCAGGAGTTAGAAACACGTTTCTGGTAAGAGCTGCGTTTGGACATTTCTCAGTGAATGGGAGTATATGCTGTAAGGAGAACTGTCTGCTTCTAAAACCAAAACGGAGCTACCTAACAGAACGGTCTTCAATGTGTGCATTCAACTTACAGAGTTAAACTCGTGTGTTGAAGGGGAAGTCTGGAAACGCTTTCTGTGGAGAGATCTCAAAACAGGCATTTCCAGCACTATTCCCGCATATAACGAAATAGCAGTAAAACTCTGCCTAAAACACAGAAGAAACGTATCCTTCAATCTGCTCTGCTGTGCGTTTGTTCAGCTAAGTGAGTTAAATCTCCCTTTAGATTCAGGAGTTAGACCTTCAATCTGCTCTGCTGTGCGTTTGTTCAGCTAAGTGAGTTAAATCTCCCTTTAGATTCAGGAGTTAGAAACACGTTTCTGGTAAGAGCTGCGTTTGGACATTTCTCAGTGAATGGGAGTATATGCTGTAAGGAGAACTGTCTGCTTCTAAAACCAAAACGGAGCTACCTAACAGAACGGTCTTCAATGTGTGCATTCAACTTACAGAGTTAAACTCGTGTGTTGAAGGGGAAGTCTGGAAACGCTTTCTGTGGAGAGATCTCAAAACAGGCATTTCCAGGCATTTCCAGCACTATTCCCGCATATAACGAAATAGCAGTAAAACTCTGCCTAAAACACAGAAGAAACGTATCCTTCAATCTGCTCTGCTGTGCGTTTGTTCAGCTAAGTGAGTTAAATCTCCCTTTAGATTCAGGAGTTAGAAACACGTTTCTGGTAAGAGCTGCGTTTGGACATTTCTCAGTGAATGGGAGTATATGCTGTAAGGAGAACTGTCTGCTTCTAAAACCAAAACGGAGCTACCTAACAGAACGGTCTTCAATGTGTGCATTCAACTTACAGAGTTAAACTCGTGTGTTGAAGGGGAAGTCTGGAAACGCTTTCTGTGGAGAGATCTCAAAACAGGCATTTCCAGGCATTTCCAGCACTATTCCCGCATATAACGAAATAGCAGTAAAACTCTGCCTAAAACACAGAAGAAACGTATCCTTCAATCTGCTCTGCTGTGCGTTTGTTCAGCTAAGTGAGTTAAATCTCCCTTTAGATTCAGGAGTTAGAAACACGTTTCTGGTAAGAGCTGCGTTTGGACATTTCTCAGTGAATGGGAGTATATGCTGTAAGGAGAACTGTCTGCTTCTAAAACCAAAACGGAGCTACCTAACAGAACGGTCTTCAATGTGTGCATTCAACTTACAGAGTTAAACTCGTGTGTTGAAGGGGAAGTCTGGAAACGCTTTCTGTGGAGAGATCTCAAAACAGGCATTTCCAGGCATTTCCAGCACTATTCCCGCATATAACGAAATAGCAGTAAAACTCTGCCTAAAACACAGAAGAAACGTATCCTTCAATCTGCTCTGCTGTGCGTTTGTTCAGCTAAGTGAGTTAAATTTCCCTTTAGATTCAGGAGTTAGAAACACGTTTCTGGTAAGAGCTGCGTTTGGACATTTCTCAGTGAATGGGAGTATATGCTGTAAGGAGAACTGTCTGCTTCTAAAACCAAAACGGAGCTACCTAACAGAACGGTCTTCAATGTGTGCATTCAACTTACAGAGTTAAACTCGTGTGTTGAAGGGGAAGTCTGGAAACGCTATCTGTGGAGAGATCTCAAAACAGGCATTTCCAGGCATTTCCAGCACTATTCCCGCAAAGAACGAAATAGCAGTAAAACTCTGCCTAAAACACAGAAGAAACGTATCCTTCAATATGCTGTGCTGTGCGTTTGTTCAGCTAAGTGAGTTAAATCTCCCTTTAGATTCAGGAGTTAGAAACACGTTTCTGGTAAGAGCTGCGTTTGGACATTTCTCAGTGAATGGGAGTATATGCTGTAAGGAGAACTGTCTGCTTCTAAAACCAAAACGGAGCTACCTAACAGAACGGTCTTCAATGTGTGCATTCAACTTACAGAGTTAAACTCGTGTGTTGAAGGGGAAGTCTGGAAACGCTTTCTGTGGAGAGATCTCAAAACAGGCATTTCCAGGCATTTCCAGCACTATTCCCGCATATAACGAAATAGCAGTAAAACTCTGCCTAAAACACAGAAGAAACGTATCCTTCAATCTGCTCTGCTGTGCGTTTGTTCAGCTAAGTGAGTTAAATCTCCCTTTAGATTCAGGAGTTAGAAACACGTTTCTGGTAAGAGCTGCGTTTGGACATTTCTCAGTGAATGGGAGTATATGCTGTAAGGAGAACTGTCTGCTTCTAAAACCAAAACGGAGCTACCTAACAGAACGGTCTTCAATGTGTGCATTCAACTTACAGAGTTAAACTCGTGTGTTGAAGGGGAAGTCTGGAAACGCTTTCTGTGGAGAGATCTCAAAACAGGCATTTCCAGGCATTTCCAGCACTATTCCCGCATATAACGAAATAGCAGTAAAACTCTGCCTAAAACACAGAAGAAACGTATCCTTCAATCTGCTCTGCTGTGCGTTTGTTCAGCTAAGTGAGTTAAATCTCCCTTTAGATTCAGGAGTTAGAAACACGTTTCTGGTAAGAGCTGCGTTTGGACATTTCTCAGTGAATGGGAGTATATGCTGTAAGGAGAACTGTCTGCTTCTAAAACCAAAACGGAGCTACCTAACAGAACGGTCTTCAATGTGTGCATTCAACTTACAGAGTTAAACTCGTGTGTTGAAGGGGAAGTCTGGAAACGCTTTCTGTGGAGAGATCTCAAAACAGGCATTTCCAGCACTATTCCCGCATATAACGAAATAGCAGTAAAACTCTGCCTAAAACACAGAAGAAACGTATCCTTCAATCTGCTCTGCTGTGCGTTTGTTCAGCTAAGTGAGTTAAATCTCCCTTTAGATTCAGGAGTTAGAAACACGTTTCTGGTAAGAGCTGCGTTTGGACATTTCTCAGTGAATGGGAGTATATGCTGTAAGGAGAACTGTCTGCTTCTAAAACCAAAACGGAGCTACCTAACAGAACGGTCTTCAATGTGTGCATTCAACCTACAGAGTTAAACTCGTGTGTGGAAGTGGAAGTCTGGAAACGCTTTCTGTGGAGAGATCTCGAAACAGGCATTTCCAGCACTATTCCCGCATATAACGAAATAGCAGTAAAACTCTGCCTAAAACACAGAAGAAACGTATCCTTCAATCTGCTCTGCTGTGCGTTTGTTCAGCTAAGTGAGTTAAATCTCTCTTTAGATTCAGGAGTTAGAAACACGTTTCTGGTAAGAGCTGCGTTTGGACATTTCTCAGTGAATGGGAGTATATGCTGTAAGGAGAACTGTCTGCTTCTAAAACCAAAACGGAGCTACCTAACAGAACGGTCTTCAATGTGTGCATTCAACTTACAGAGTTAAACTCGTGTGTTGAAGGGGAAGTCTGGAAACGCTTTCTGTGGAGAGATCTCAAAACAGGCATTTCCAGGCATTTCCAGCACTATTCCCGCATATAACGAAATAGCAGTAAAACTCTGCCTAAAACACAGAAGAAACGTATCCTTCAATCTGCTCTGCTGTGCGTTTGTTCAGCTAAGTGAGTTAAATCTCCCTTTAGATTCAGGAGTTAGAAACACGTTTCTGGTAAGAGCTGCGTTTGGACATTTCTCAGTGAATGGGAGTATATGCTGTAAGGAGAACTGTCTGCTTCTAAAACCAAAACGGAGCTACCTAACAGAACGGTCTTCAATGTGTGCATTCAACTTACAGAGTTAAACTCGTGTGTTGAAGGGGAAGTCTGGAAACGCTTTCTGTGGAGAGATCTCAAAACAGGCATTTCCAGGCATTTCCAGCACTATTCCCGCATATAACGAAATAGCAGTAAAACTCTGCCTAAAACACAGAAGAAACGTATCCTTCAATCTGCTCTGCTGTGCGTTTGTTCAGCTAAGTGAGTTAAATCTCCCTTTAGATTCAGGAGTTAGAAACACGTTTCTGGTAAGAGCTGCGTTTGGACATTTCTCAGTGAATGGGAGTATATGCTGTAAGGAGAACTGTCTGCTTCTAAAACCAAAACGGAGCTACCTAACAGAACGGTCTTCAATGTGTGCATTCAACTTACAGAGTTAAACTCGTGTGTTGAAGGGGAAGTCTGGAAACGCTTTCTGTGGAGAGATCTCAAAACAGGCATTTCCAGCACTATTCCCGCATATAACGAAATAGCAGTAAAACTCTGCCTAAAACACAGAAGAAACGTATCCTTCAATCTGCTCTGCTGTGCGTATGTTCAGCTAAGTGAGTTAAATCTCCCTTTAGATTCAGGAGTTAGAAACACGTTTCTGGTAAGAGCTGCGTTTGGACATTTCTCAGTGAATGGGAGTATATGCTGTAAGGAGAACTGTCTGCTTCTACAACCAAAACGGAGCTACCTAACAGAACGGTCTTCAATGTGTGCATTCAACTTACAGAGTTAAACTCGTGTGTTGAAGGGGAAGTCTGGAAACGCTTTCTGTGGAGAGATCTCAAAACAGGCATTTCCAGCACTATTCCCGCATATAACGAAATAGCAGTAAAACTCTGCCTAAAACACAGAAGAAACGTATCCTTCAATCTGCTCTGCTGTGCGTTTGTTCAGCTAAGTGAGTTAAATCTCCCTTTAGATTCAGGAGTTAGAAACACGTTTCTGGTAAGAGCTGCGTTTGGACATTTCTCAGTGAATGGGAGTATATGCTGTAAGGAGAACTGTCTGCTTCTAAAACCAAAACGGAGCTACCTAACAGAACGGTCTTCAATGTGTGCATTCAACTTACAGAGTTAAACTCGTGTGTTGAAGGGGAAGTCTGGAAACGCTTTCTGTGGAGAGATCTCAAAACAGGCATTTCCAGCACTATTCCCGCATATAACGAAATAGCAGTAAAACTCTGCCTAAAACACAGAAGAAACGTATCCTTCAATCTGCTCTGCTGTGCGTTTGTTCAGCTAAGTGAGTTAAATCTCCCTTTAGATTCAGGAGTTAGAAACACGTTTCTGGTAAGAGCTGCGTTTGGACATTTCTCAGTGAATGGGAGTATATGCTGTAAGGAGAACTGTCTGCTTCTAAAACCAAAACGGAGCTACCTAACAGAACGGTCTTCAATGTGTGCATTCAACTTACAGAGTTAAACTCGTGTGTTGAAGGGGAAGTCTGGAAACGCTTTCTGTGGAGAGATCTCAAAACAGGCATTTCCAGCACTATTCCCGCATATAACGAAATAGCAGTAAAACTCTGCCTAAAACACAGAAGAAACGTATCCTTCAATCTGCTCTGCTGTGCGTTTGTTCAGCTAAGTGAGTTAAATCTCCCTTTAGATTCAGGAGTTAGAAACACGTTTCTGGTAAGAGCTGCGTTTGGACATTTCTCAGTGAATGGGAGTATATGCTGTAAGGAGAACTGTCTGCTTCTACAACCAAAACGGAGCTACCTAACAGAACGGTCTTCAATGTGTGCATTCAACTTACAGAGTTAAACTCGTGTGTTGAAGGGGAAGTCTGGAAACGCTTTCTGTGGAGAGATCTCAAAACAGGCATTTCCAGCACTATTCCCGCATATAACGAAATAGCAGTAAAACTCTGCCTAAAACACAGAAGAAACGTATCCTTCAATCTGCTCTGCTGTGCGTTTGTTCAGCTAAGTGAGTTAAATCTCCCTTTAGATTCAGGAGTTAGAAACACGTTTCTGGTAAGAGCTGCGTTTGGACATTTCTCAGTGAATGGGAGTATATGCTGTAAGGAGAACTGTCTGCTTCTAAAACCAAAACGGAGCTACCTAACAGAACGGTCTTCAATGTGTGCATTCAACTTACAGAGTTAAACTCGTGTGTTGAAGGGGAAGTCTGGAAACGCTTTCTGTGGAGAGATCTCAAAACAGGCATTTCCAGCACTATTCCCGCATATAACGAAATAGCAGTAAAACTCTGCCTAAAACACAGAAGAAACGTATCCTTCAATCTGCTCTGCTGTGCGTTTGTTCAGCTAAGTGAGTTAAATCTCCCTTTAGATTCAGGAGTTAGAAACACGTTTCTGGTAAGAGCTGCGTTTGGACATTTCTCAGTGAATGGGAGTATATGCTGTAAGGAGAACTGTCTGCTTCTAAAACCAAAACGGAGCTACCTAACAGAACGGTCTTCAATGTGTGCATTCAACTTACAGAGTTAAACTCGTGTGTTGAAGGGGAAGTCTGGAAACGCTTTCTGTGGAGAGATCTCAAAACAGGCATTTCCAGGCATTTCCAGCACTATTCCCGCATATAACGAAATAGCAGTAAAACTCTGCCTAAAACACAGAAGAAACGTATCCTTCAATCTGCTCTGCTGTGCGTTTGTTCAGCTAAGTGAGTTAAATCTCCCTTTAGATTCAGGAGTTAGAAACACGTTTCTGGTAAGAGCTGCGTTTGGACATTTCTCAGTGAATGGGAGTATATGCTGTAAGGAGAACTGTCTGCTTCTAAAACCAAAACGGAGCTACCTAACAGAACGGTCTTCAATGTGTGCATTCAACTTACAGAGTTAAACTCGTGTGTTGAAGGGGAAGTCTGGAAACGCTTTCTGTGGAGAGATCTCAAAACAGGCATTTCCAGCACTATTCCCGCATATAACGAAATAGCAGTAAAACTCTGCCTAAAACACAGAAGAAACGTATCCTTCAATCTGCTCTGCTGTGCGTTTGTTCAGCTAAGTGAGTTAAATCTCCCTTTAGATTCAGGAGTTAGAAACACGTTTCTGGTAAGAGCTGCGTTTGGACATTTCTCAGTGAATGGGAGTATATGCTGTAAGGAGAACTGTCTGCTTCTACAACCAAAACGGAGCTACCTAACAGAACGGTCTTCAATGTGTGCATTCAACTTACAGAGTTAAACTCGTGTGTTGAAGGGGAAGTCTGGAAACGCTTTCTGTGGAGAGATCTCAAAACAGGCATTTCCAGCACTATTCCCGCATATAACGAAATAGCAGTAAAACTCTGCCTAAAACACAGAAGAAACGTATCCTTCAATCTGCTCTGCTGTGCGTTTGTTCAGCTAAGTGAGTTAAATCTCCCTTTAGATTCAGGAGTTAGAAACACGTTTCTGGTAAGAGCTGCGTTTGGACATTTCTCAGTGAATGGGAGTATATGCTGTAAGGAGAACTGTCTGCTTCTAAAACCAAAACGGAGCTACCTAACAGAACGGTCTTCAATGTGTGCATTCAACTTACAGAGTTAAACTCGTGTGTTGAAGGGGAAGTCTGGAAACGCTTTCTGTGGAGAGATCTCAAAACAGGCATTTCCAGCACTATTCCCGCATATAACGAAATAGCAGTAAAACTCTGCCTAAAACACAGAAGAAACGTATCCTTCAATCTGCTCTGCTGTGCGTTTGTTCAGCTAAGTGAGTTAAATCTCCCTTTAGATTCAGGAGTTAGAAACACGTTTCTGGTAAGAGCTGCGTTTGGACATTTCTCAGTGAATGGGAGTATATGCTGTAAGGAGAACTGTCTGCTTCTAAAACCAAAACGGAGCTACCTAACAGAACGGTCTTCAATGTGTGCATTCAACTTACAGAGTTAAACTCGTGTGTTGAAGGGGAAGTCTGGAAACGCTTTCTGTGGAGAGATCTCAAAACAGGCATTTCCAGCACTATTCCCGCATATAACGAAATAGCAGTAAAACTCTGCCTAAAACACAGAAGAAACGTATCCTTCAATCTGCTCTGCTGTGCGTTTGTTCAGCTAAGTGAGTTAAATCTCCCTTTAGATTCAGGAGTTAGAAACACGTTTCTGGTAAGAGCTGCGTTTGGACATTTCTCAGTGAATGGGAGTATATGCTGTAAGGAGAACTGTCTGCTTCTAAAACCAAAACGGAGCTACCTAACAGAACGGTCTTCAATGTGTGCATTCAACTTACAGAGTTAAACTCGTGTGTTGAAGGGGAAGTCTGGAAACGCTTTCTGTGGAGAGATCTCAAAACAGGCATTTCCAGCACTATTCCCGCATATAACGAAATAGCAGTAAAACTCTGCCTAAAACACAGAAGAAACGTATCCTTCAATCTGCTCTGCTGTGCGTTTGTTCAGCTAAGTGAGTTAAATCTCCCTTTAGATTCAGGAGTTAGAAACACGTTTCTGGTAAGAGCTGCGTTTGGACATTTCTCAGTGAATGGGAGTATATGCTGTAAGGAGAACTGTCTGCTTCTAAAACCAAAACGGAGCTACCTAACAGAACGGTCTTCAATGTGTGCATTCAACTTACAGAGTTAAACTCGTGTGTTGAAGGGGAAGTCTGGAAACGCTTTCTGTGGAGAGATCTCAAAACAGGCATTTCCAGCACTATTCCCGCATATAACGAAATAGCAGTAAAACTCTGCCTAAAACACAGAAGAAACGTATCCTTCAATCTGCTCTGCTGTGCGTTTGTTCAGCTAAGTGAGTTAAATCTCCCTTTAGATTCAGGAGTTAGAAACACGTTTCTGGTAAGAGCTGCGTTTGGACATTTCTCAGTGAATGGGAGTATATGCTGTAAGGAGAACTGTCTGCTTCTAAAACCAAAACGGAGCTACCTAACAGAACGGTCTTCAATGTGTGCATTCAACTTACAGAGTTAAACTCGTGTGTTGAAGGGGAAGTCTGGAAACGCTTTCTGTGGAGAGATCTCAAAACAGGCATTTCCAGGCATTTCCAGCACTATTCCCGCATATAACGAAATAGCAGTAAAACTCTGCCTAAAACACAGAAGAAACGTATCCTTCAATCTGCTCTGCTGTGCGTTTGTTCAGCTAAGTGAGTTAAATCTCCCTTTAGATTCAGGAGTTAGAAACACGTTTCTGGTAAGAGCTGCGTTTGGACATTTCTCAGTGAATGGGAGTATATGCTGTAAGGAGAACTGTCTGCTTCTAAAACCAAAACGGAGCTACCTAACAGAACGGTCTTCAATGTGTGCATTCAACTTACAGAGTTAAACTCGTGTGTTGAAGGGGAAGTCTGGAAACGCTTTCTGTGGAGAGATCTCAAAACAGGCATTTCCAGCACTATTCCCGCATATAACGAAATAGCAGTAAAACTCTGCCTAAAACACAGAAGAAACGTATCCTTCAATCTGCTCTGCTGTGCGTTTGTTCAGCTAAGTGAGTTAAATCTCCCTTTAGATTCAGGAGTTAGAAACACGTTTCTGGTAAGAGCTGCGTTTGGACATTTCTCAGTGAATGGGAGTATATGCTGTAAGGAGAACTGTCTGCTTCTAAAACCAAAACGGAGCTACCTAACAGAACGGTCTTCAATGTGTGCATTCAACTTACAGAGTTAAACTCGTGTGTTGAAGGGGAAGTCTGGAAACGCTTTCTGTGGAGAGATCTCAAAACAGGCATTTCCAGCACTATTCCCGCATATAACGAAATAGCAGTAAAACTCTGCCTAAAACACAGAAGAAACGTATCCTTCAATCTGCTCTGCTGTGCGTTTGTTCAGCTAAGTGAGTTAAATCTCCCTTTAGATTCAGGAGTTAGAAACACGTTTCTGGTAAGAGCTGCGTTTGGACATTTCTCAGTGAATGGGAGTATATGCTGTAAGGAGAACTGTCTGCTTCTAAAACCAAAACGGAGCTACCTAACAGAACGGTCTTCAATGTGTGCATTCAACTTACAGAGTTAAACTCGTGTGTTGAAGGGGAAGTCTGGAAACGCTTTCTGTGGAGAGATCTCAAAACAGGCATTTCCAGCACTATTCCCGCATATAACGAAATAGCAGTAAAACTCTGCCTAAAACACAGAAGAAACGTATCCTTCAATCTGCTCTGCTGTGCGTTTGTTCAGCTAAGTGAGTTAAATCTCCCTTTAGATTCAGGAGTTAGAAACACGTTTCTGGTAAGAGCTGCGTTTGGACATTTCTCAGTGAATGGGAGTATAGGCTGTAAGGAGAACTGTCTGCTTCTAAAACCAAAACGGAGCTACCTAACAGAACGGTCTTCAATGTGTGCATTCAACTTACAGAGTTAAACTCGTGTGTTGAAGGGGAAGTCTGGAAACGCTTTCTGTGGAGAGATCTCAAAACAGGCATTTCCAGCACTATTCCCGCATATAACGAAATAGCAGTAAAACTCTGCCTAAAACACAGAAGAAACGTATCCTTCAATCTGCTCTGCTGTGCGTTTGTTCAGCTAAGTGAGTTAAATCTCCCTTTAGATTCAGGAGTTAGAAACACGTTTCTGGTAAGAGCTGCGTTTGGACATTTCTCAGTGAATGGGAGTATATGCTGTAAGGAGAACTGTCTGCTTCTAAAACCAAAACGGAGCTACCTAACAGAACGGTCTTCAATGTGTGCATTCAACTTACAGAGTTAAACTCGTGTGTTGAAGGGGAAGTCTGGAAACGCTTTCTGTGGAGAGATCTCAAAACAGGCATTTCCAGCACTATTCCCGCATATAACGAAATAGCAGTAAAACTCTGCCTAAAACACAGAAGAAACGTATCCTTCAATCTGCTCTGCTGTGCGTTTGTTCAGCTAAGTGAGTTAAATCTCCCTTTAGATTCAGGAGTTAGAAACACGTTTCTGGTAAGAGCTGCGTTTGGACATTTCTCAGTGAATGGGAGTATATGCTGTAAGGAGAACTGTCTGCTTCTAAAACCAAAACGGAGCTACCTAACAGAACGGTCTTCAATGTGTGCATTCAACTTACAGAGTTAAACTCGTGTGTTGAAGGGGAAGTCTGGAAACGCTTTCTGTGGAGAGATCTCAAAACAGGCATTTCCAGCACTATTCCCGCATATAACGAAATAGCAGTAAAACTCTGCCTAAAACACAGAAGAAACGTATCCTTCAATCTGCTCTGCTGTGCGTTTGTTCAGCTAAGTGAGTTAAATCTCCCTTTAGATTCAGGAGTTAGAAACACGTTTCTGGTAAGAGCTGCGTTTGGACATTTCTCAGTGAATGGGAGTATATGCTGTAAGGAGAACTGTCTGCTTCTAAAACCAAAACGGAGCTACCTAACAGAACGGTCTTCAATGTGTGCATTCAACTTACAGAGTTAAACTCGTGTGTTGAAGGGGAAGTCTGGAAACGCTTTCTGTGGAGAGATCTCAAAACAGGCATTTCCAGCACTATTCCCGCATATAACGAAATAGCAGTAAAACTCTGCCTAAAACACAGAAGAAACGTATCCTTCAATCTGCTCTGCTGTGCGTTTGTTCAGCTAAGTGAGTTAAATCTCCCTTTAGATTCAGGAGTTAGAAACACGTTTCTGGTAAGAGCTGCGTTTGGACATTTCTCAGTGAATGGGAGTATATGCTGTAAGGAGAACTGTCTGCTTCTAAAACCAAAACGGAGCTACCTAACAGAACGGTCTTCAATGTGTGCATTCAACTTACAGAGTTAAACTCGTGTGTTGAAGGGGAAGTCTGGAAACGCTTTCTGTGGAGAGATCTCAAAACAGGCATTTCCAGCACTATTCCCGCATATAACGAAATAGCAGTAAAACTCTGCCTAAAACACAGAAGAAACGTATCCTTCAATCTGCTCTGCTGTGCGTTTGTTCAGCTAAGTGAGTTAAATCTCCCTTTAGATTCAGGAGTTAGAAACACGTTTCTGGTAAGAGCTGCGTTTGGACATTTCTCAGTGAATGGGAGTATATGCTGTAAGGAGAACTGTCTGCTTCTAAAACCAAAACGGAGCTACCTAACAGAACGGTCTTCAATGTGTGCATTCAACTTACAGAGTTAAACTCGTGTGTTGAAGGGGAAGTCTGGAAACGCTTTCTGTGGAGAGATCTCAAAACAGGCATTTCCAGGCATTTCCAGCACTATTCCCGCATATAACGAAATAGCAGTAAAACTCTGCCTAAAACACAGAAGAAACGTATCCTTCAATCTGCTCTGCTGTGCGTTTGTTCAGCTAAGTGAGTTAAATCTCCCTTTAGATTCAGGAGTTAGAAACACGTTTCTGGTAAGAGCTGCGTTTGGACATTTCTCAGTGAATGGGAGTATATGCTGTAAGGAGAACTGTCTGCTTCTAAAACCAAAACGGAGCTACCTAACAGAACGGTCTTCAATGTGTGCATTCAACTTACAGAGTTAAACTCGTGTGTTGAAGGGGAAGTCTGGAAACGCTTTCTGTGGAGAGATCTCAAAACAGGCATTTCCAGGCATTTCCAGCACTATTCCCGCATATAACGAAATAGCAGTAAAACTCTGCCTAAAACACAGAAGAAACGTATCCTTCAATCTGCTCTGCTGTGCGTTTGTTCAGCTAAGTGAGTTAAATCTCCCTTTAGATTCAGGAGTTAGAAACACGTTTCTGGTAAGAGCTGCGTTTGGACATTTCTCAGTGAATGGGAGTATATGCTGTAAGGAGAACTGTCTGCTTCTAAAACCAAAACGGAGCTACCTAACAGAACGGTCTTCAATGTGTGCATTCAACTTACAGAGTTAAACTCGTGTGTTGAAGGGGAAGTCTGGAAACGCTTTCTGTGGAGAGATCTCAAAACAGGCATTTCCAGGCATTTCCAGCACTATTCCCGCATATAACGAAATAGCAGTAAAACTCTGCCTAAAACACAGAAGAAACGTATCCTTCAATCTGCTGCTGCTGTGCGTTTGTTCAGCTAAGTGAGTTAAATCTCCCTTTAGATTCAGGAGTTAGAAACACGTTTCTGGTAAGAGCTGCGTTTGGACATTTCTCAGTGAATGGGAGTATATGCTGTAAGGAGAACTGTCTGCTTCTAAAACCAAAACGGAGCTACCTAACAGAACGGTCTTCAATGTGTGCATTCAACTTACAGAGTTAAACTCGTGTGTTGAAGGGGAAGTCTGGAAACGCTTTCTGTGGAGAGATCTCAAAACAGGCATTTCCAGGCATTTCCAGCACTATTCCCGCATATAACGAAATAGCAGTAAAACTCTGCCTAAAACACAGAAGAAACGTATCCTTCAATCTGCTCTGCTGTGCGTTTGTTCAGCTAAGTGAGTTAAATCTCCCTTTAGATTCAGGAGTTAGAAACACGTTTCTGGTAAGAGCTGCGTTTGGACATTTCTCAGTGAATGGGAGTATATGCTGTAAGGAGAACTGTCTGCTTCTAAAACCAAAACGGAGCTACCTAACAGAACGGTCTTCAATGTGTGCATTCAACTTACAGAGTTAAACTCGTGTGTTGAAGGGGAAGTCTGGAAACGCTTTCTGTGGAGAGATCTCAAACAGGCATTTCCAGGCATTTCCAGCACTATTCCCGCATATAACGAAATAGCAGTAAAACTCTGCCTAAAACACAGAAGAAACGTATCCTTCAATCTGCTCTGCTGTGCGTTTGTTCAGCTAAGTGAGTTAAATCTCCCTTTAGATTCAGGAGTTAGAAACACGTTTCTGGTAAGAGCTGCGTTTGGACATTTCTCAGTGAATGGGAGTATATGCTGTAAGGAGAACTGTCTGCTTCTAAAACCAAAACGGAGCTACCTAACAGAACGGTCTTCAATGTGTGCATTCAACTTACAGAGTTAAACTCGTGTGTTGAAGGGGAAGTCTGGAAACGCTTTCTGTGGAGAGATCTCAAAACAGGCATTTCCAGCACTATTCCCGCATATAACGAAATAGCAGTAAAACTCTGCCTAAAACACAGAAGAAACGTATCCTTCAATCTGCTCTGCTGTGCGTTTGTTCAGCTAAGTGAGTTAAATCTCCCTTTAGATTCAGGAGTTAGAAACACGTTTCTGGTAAGAGCTGCGTTTGGACATTTCTCAGTGAATGGGAGTATATGCTGTAAGGAGAACTGTCTGCTTCTAAAACCAAAACGGAGCTACCTAACAGAACGGTCTTCAATGTGTGCATTCAACTTACAGAGTTAAACTCGTGTGTTGAAGGGGAAGTCTGGAAACGCTTTCTGTGGAGAGATCTCAAAACAGGCATTTCCAGCACTATTCCCGCATATAACGAAATAGCAGTAAAACTCTGCCTAAAACACAGAAGAAACGTATCCTTCAATCTGCTCTGCTGTGCGTTTGTTCAGCTAAGTGAGTTAAATCTCCCTTTAGATTCAGGAGTTAGAAACACGTTTCTGGTAAGAGCTGCGTTTGGACATTTCTCAGTGAATGGGAGTATATGCTGTAAGGAGAACTGTCTGCTTCTAAAACCAAAACGGAGCTACCTAACAGAACGGTCTTCAATGTGTGCATTCAACTTACAGAGTTAAACTCGTGTGTTGAAGGGGAAGTCTGGAAACGCTTTCTGTGGAGAGATCTCAAAACAGGCATTTCCAGCACTATTCCCGCATATAACGAAATAGCAGTAAAACTCTGCCTAAAACACAGAAGAAACGTATCCTTCAATCTGCTCTGCTGTGCGTTTGTTCAGCTAAGTGAGTTAAATCTCCCTTTAGATTCAGGAGTTAGAAACACGTTTCTGGTAAGAGCTGCGTTTGGACATTTCTCAGTGAATGGGAGTATATGCTGTAAGGAGAACTGTCTGCTTCTAAAACCAAAACGGAGCTACCTAACAGAACGGTCTTCAATGTGTGCATTCAACTTACAGAGTTAAACTCGTGTGTTGAAGGGGAAGTCTGGAAACGCTTTCTGTGGAGAGATCTCAAAACAGGCATTTCCAGCACTATTCCCGCATATAACGAAATAGCAGTAAAACTCTGCCTAAAACACAGAAGAAACGTATCCTTCAATCTGCTCTGCTGTGCGTTTGTTCAGCTAAGTGAGTTAAATCTCCCTTTAGATTCAGGAGTTAGAAACACGTTTCTGGTAAGAGCTGCGTTTGGACATTTCTCAGTGAATGGGAGTATATGCTGTAAGGAGAACTGTCTGCTTCTAAAACCAAAACGGAGCTACCTAACAGAACGGTCTTCAATGTGTGCATTCAACTTACAGAGTTAAACTCGTGTGTTGAAGGGGAAGTCTGGAAACGCTTTCTGTGGAGAGATCTCAAAACAGGCATTTCCAGCACTATTCCCGCATATAACGAAATAGCAGTAAAACTCTGCCTAAAACACAGAAGAAACGTATCCTTCAATCTGCTCTGCTGTGCGTTTGTTCAGCTAAGTGAGTTAAATCTCCCTTTAGATTCAGGAGTTAGAAACACGTTTCTGGTAAGAGCTGCGTTTGGACATTTCTCAGTGAATGGGAGTATATGCTGTAAGGAGAACTGTCTGCTTCTAAAACCAAAACGGAGCTACCTAACAGAACGGTCTTCAATGTGTGCATTCAACTTACAGAGTTAAACTCGTGTGTTGAAGGGGAAGTCTGGAAACGCTTTCTGTGGAGAGATCTCAAAACAGGCATTTCCAGCACTATTCCCGCATATAACGAAATAGCAGTAAAACTCTGCCTAAAACACAGAAGAAACGTATCCTTCAATCTGCTCTGCTGTGCGTTTGTTCAGCTAAGTGAGTTAAATCTCCCTTTAGATTCAGGAGTTAGAAACACGTTTCTGGTAAGAGCTGCGTTTGGACATTTCTCAGTGAATGGGAGTATATGCTGTAAGGAGAACTGTCTGCTTCTAAAACCAAAACGGAGCTACCTAACAGAACGGTCTTCAATGTGTGCATTCAACTTACAGAGTTAAACTCGTGTGTTGAAGGGGAAGTCTGGAAACGCTTTCTGTGGAGAGATCTCAAAACAGGCATTTCCAGCACTATTCCCGCATATAACGAAATAGCAGTAAAACTCTGCCTAAAACACAGAAGAAACGTATCCTTCAATCTGCTCTGCTGTGCGTTTGTTCAGCTAAGTGAGTTAAATCTCCCTTTAGATTCAGGAGTTAGAAACACGTTTCTGGTAAGAGCTGCGTTTGGACATTTCTCAGTGAATGGGAGTATATGCTGTAAGGAGAACTGTCTGCTTCTAAAACCAAAACGGAGCTACCTAACAGAACGGTCTTCAATGTGTGCATTCAACTTACAGAGTTAAACTCGTGTGTTGAAGGGGAAGTCTGGAAACGCTTTCTGTGGAGAGATCTCAAAACAGGCATTTCCAGCACTATTCCCGCATATAACGAAATAGCAGTAAAACTCTGCCTAAAACACAGAAGAAACGTATCCTTCAATCTGCTCTGCTGTGCGTTTGTTCAGCTAAGTGAGTTAAATCTCCCTTTAGATTCAGGAGTTAGAAACACGTTTCTGGTAAGAGCTGCGTTTGGACATTTCTCAGTGAATGGGAGTATATGCTGTAAGGAGAACTGTCTGCTTCTAAAACCAAAACGGAGCTACCTAACAGAACGGTCTTCAATGTGTGCATTCAACTTACAGAGTTAAACTCGTGTGTTGAAGGGGAAGTCTGGAAACGCTTTCTGTGGAGAGATCTCAAAACAGGCATTTCCAGCACTATTCCCGCATATAACGAAATAGCAGTAAAACTCTGCCTAAAACACAGAAGAAACGTATCCTTCAATCTGCTCTGCTGTGCGTTTGTTCAGCTAAGTGAGTTAAATCTCCCTTTAGATTCAGGAGTTAGAAACACGTTTCTGGTAAGAGCTGCGTTTGGACATTTCTCAGTGAATGGGAGTATATGCTGTAAGGAGAACTGTCTGCTTCTAAAACCAAAACGGAGCTACCTAACAGAACGGTCTTCAATGTGTGCATTCAACTTACAGAGTTAAACTCGTGTGAAACTCGTGTGTTGAAGGGGAAGTCTGCGAAACGCTTTCTGTGGAGAGATCTCAAAACCATCCAGGCATTTCCAGCCACTCATTCCCGCATATAACGAAATAGCAGTAAAACTCTGCCTAAAACACAGAAGAAACGTATCCTTCAATCTGCTCTGCTGTGCGTTTGTTCAGCTAAGTGAGTTAAATCTCCCTTTAGATTCAGGAGTTAGAAACACGTTTCTGGTAAGAGCTGCGTTTGGACATTTCTCAGTGAATGGGAGTATATGCTGTAAGGAGAACTGTCTGCTTCTAAAACCAAAACGGAGCTACCTAACAGAACGGTCTTCAATGTGTGCATTCAACTTACAGAGTTAAACTCGTGTGTTGAAGGGGAAGTCTCGAAACGCTTTCTGTGGAGAGATCTCAAAACAGGCATTTCCAGCACTATTCCCGCATATAACGAAATAGCAGTAAAACTCTGCCTAAAACACAGAAGAAACGTATCCTTCAATCTGCTCTGCTGTGCGTTTGTTCAGCTAAGTGAGTTAAATCTCCCTTTAGATTCAGGAGTTAGAAACACGTTTCTGGTAAGAGCTGCGTTTGGACATTTCTCAGTGAATGGGAGTATATGCTGTAAGGAGAACTGTCTGCTTCTAAAACCAAAACGGAGCTACCTAACAGAACGGTCTTCAATGTGTGCATTCAACTTACAGAGTTAAACTCGTGTGTTGAAGGGGAAGTCTGGAAACGCTTTCTGTGGAGAGATCTCAAAACAGGCATTTCCAGCACTATTCCCGCATATAACGAAATAGCAGTAAAACTCTGCCTAAAACACAGAAGAAACGTATCCTTCAATCTGCTCTGCTGTGCGTTTGTTCAGCTAAGTGAGTTAAATCTCCTTTAGATTCAGGAGTTAGAAACACGTTTCTGGTAAGAGCTGCGTTTGGACATTTCTCAGTGAATGGGAGTATATGCTGTAAGGAGAACTGTCTGCTTCTAAAACCAAAACGGAGCTACCTAACAGAACGGTCTTCAATGTGTGCATTCAACTTACAGAGTTAAACTCGTGTGTTGAAGGGGAAGTCTGGAAACGCTTTCTGTGGAGAGATCTCAAAACAGGCAGCTTTCCAGCACTATTCCCGCATATAACGAAATAGCAGTAAAACTCTGCCTAAAACACAGAAGAAACGTATCCTTCAATCTGCTCTGCTGTGCGTTTGTTCAGCTAAGTGAGTTAAATCTCCCTTTAGATTCAGGAGTTAGAAACACGTTTCTGGTAAGAGCTGCGTTTGGACATTTCTCAGTGAATGGGAGTATATGCTGTAAGGAGAACTGTCTGCTTCTAAAACCAAAACGGAGCTACCTAACAGAACGGTCTTCAATGTGTGCATTCAACTTACAGAGTTAAACTCGTGTGTTGAAGGGGAAGTCTCGAAACGCTTTCTGTGGAGAGATCTCAAAACAGGCATTTCCAGCACTATTCCCGCATATAACGAAATAGCAGTAAAACTCTGCCTAAAACACAGAAGAAACGTATCCTTCAATCTGCTCTGCTGTGCGTTTGTTCAGCTAAGTGAGTTAAATCTCCCTTTAGATTCAGGAGTTAGAAACACGTTTCTGGTAAGAGCTGCGTTTGGACATTTCTCAGTGAATGGGAGTATATGCTGTAAGGAGAACTGTCTGCTTCTAAAACCAAAACGGAGCTACCTAACAGAACGGTCTTCAATGTGTGCATTCAACTTACAGAGTTAAACTCGTGTTTTGAAGGGGAAGTCTGGAAACGCTTTCTGTGGAGAGATCTCAAAACAGGCATTTCCAGCACTATTCCCGCATATAACGAAATAGCAGTAAAACTCTGCCTAAAACACAGAAGAAACGTATCCTTCAATCTGCTCTGCTGTGCGTTTGTTCAGCTAAGTGAGTTAAATCTCCCTTTAGATTCAGGAGTTAGAAACACGTTTCTGGTAAGAGCTGCGTTTGGACATTTCTCAGTGAATGGGAGTATATGCTGTAAGGAGAACTGTCTGCTTCTAAAACCAAAACGGAGCTACCTAACAGAACGGTCTTCAATGTGTGCATTCAACTTACAGAGTTAAACTCGTGTGTTGAAGGGGAAGTCTCGAAACGCCTTTCTGTGGAGAGATCTCAAAACAGGCATTTCCAGGCATTTCCAGCACTATTCCCGCATATAACGAAATAGCAGTAAAACTCTGCCTAAAACACAGAAGAAACGTATCCTTCAATCTGCTCTGCTGTGCGTTTGTTCAGCTAAGTGAGTTAAATCTCCCTTTAGATTCAGGAGTTAGAAACACGTTTCTGGTAAGAGCTGCGTTTGGACATTTCTCAGTGAATGGGAGTATATGCTGTAAGGAGAACTGTCTGCTTCTAAAACCAAAACGGAGCTACCTAACAGAACGGTCTTCAATGTGTGCATTCAACTTACAGAGTTAAACTCGTGTGGCTGAAGGGGAAGTCTCGAAACGCTTTCTGTGGAGAGATCTCAAAACAGGCATTTCCAGCACTATTCCCGCATATAACGAAATAGCAGTAAAACTCTGCCTAAAACACAGAAGAAACGTATCCTTCAATCTGCTCTGCTGTGCGTTTGTTCAGCTAAGTGAGTTAAATCTCCCTTTAGATTCAGGAGTTAGAAACACGTTTCTGGTAAGAGCTGCGTTTGGACATTTCTCAGTGAATGGGAGTATATGCTGTAAGGAGAACTGTCTGCTTCTAAAACCAAAACGGAGCTACCTAACAGAACGGTCTTCAATGTGTGCATTCAACTTACAGAGTTAAACTCGTGTGTTGAAGGGGAAGTCTCGGAAACGCTTTCTGTGGAGAGATCTCAAAACAGGCATTTCCAGCACTATTCCCGCATATAACGAAATAGCAGTAAAACTCTGCCTAAAACACAGAAGAAACGTATCCTTCAATCTGCTCTGCTGTGCGTTTGTTCAGCTAAGTGAGTTAAATCTCCCTTTAGATTCAGGAGTTAGAAACACGTTTCTGGTAAGAGCTGCGTTTGGACATTTCTCAGTGAATGGGAGTATATGCTGTAAGGAGAACTGTCTGCTTCTAAAACCAAAACGGAGCTACCTAACAGAACGGTCTTCAATGTGTGCATTCAACTTACAGAGTTAAACTCGTGTGTTGAAGGGGAAGTCTCGAAACGCTTTCTGTGGAGAGATCTCAAAACAGGCATTTCCAGCACTATTCCCGCATATAACGAAATAGCAGTAAAACTCTGCCTAAAACACAGAAGAAACGTATCCTTCAATCTGCTCTGCTGTGCGTTTGTTCAGCTAAGTGAGTTAAATCTCCCTTTAGATTCAGGAGTTAGAAACACGTTTTCTGGTAAGAGCTGCGTTTGGACATTTCTCAGTGAATGGGAGTATATGCTGTAAGGAGAACTGTCTGCTTCTAAAACCAAAACGGAGCTACCTAACAGAACGGTCTTCAATGTGTGCATTCAACTTACAGAGTTAAACTCGTGTGTTGAAGGGGAAGTCTCGAAACGCTTTCTGTGGAGAGATCTCAAAACAGGCATTTCCAGCACTATTCCCGCATATAACGAAATAGCAGTAAAACTCTGCCTAAAACACAGAAGAAACGTATCCTTCAATCTGCTCTGCTGTGCGTTTGTTCAGCTAAGTGAGTTAAATCTCCCTTTAGATTCAGGAGTTAGAAACACGTTTCTGGTAAGAGCTGCGTTTGGACATTTCTCAGTGAATGGGAGTATATGCTGTAAGGAGAACTGTCTGCTTCTAAAACCAAAAACGGAGCTACCTAACAGAACGGTCTTCAATGTGTGCATTCAACTTACAGAGTTAAACTCGTGTGTTGAAGGGGAAGTCTCGGAAACGCTTTCTGTGGAGAGATCTCAAAACAGGCATTTCCAGCACTATTCCCGCATATAACGAAATAGCAGTAAAACTCTGCCTAAAACACAGAAGAAACGTATCCTTCAATCTGCTCTGCTGTGCGTTTGTTCAGCTAAGTGAGTTAAATCTCCCTTTAGATTCAGGAGTTAGAAACACGTTTCTGGTAAGAGCTGCGTTTGGACATTTCTCAGTGAATGGGAGTATATGCTGTAAGGAGAACTGTCTGCTTCTAAAACCAAAACGGAGCTACCTAACAGAACGGTCTTCAATGTGTGCATTCAACATACAGAGTTAAACTCGTGTGTTGAAGGGGAAGTCTGGAAACGCTTTCTGTGGAGAGATCTCAAAACAGGCATTTCAGGCATTTCCAGCACTATTCCCGCATATAACGAAATAGCAGTAAAACTCTGCCTAAAACACAGAAGAAACGTATCCTTCAATCTGCTCTGCTGTGCGTTTGTTCAGCTAAGTGAATTAAATCTGCCCTTTAGATTCAGGAGTTAGAAACACGTTTCTGGTAAGAGCTGCGTTTGGACATTTCTCAGTGAATGGGAGTATATGCTGTAGAGGAGAACTGTCTGCTTCTAAAACCAAAACGGAGCTACCTAACAGAACGGTCTTCAATGTGTGCTTTCAACTTACAGAGTTAAACTCGTGTGTTGAAGGGGAAGTCTGGAAACGCTTTCTGTGGAGAGATCTCAAAACAGGCATTTCCAGGCATTTCCAGCACTATTCCCGCATATAACGAAATAGCAGTAAAACTCTGCCTAAAAACACAGAAGAAACGTATCCTTCAATCTGCTCTGCTGTGCGTTTGTTCAGCTAAGTGAGTTAAATCTCCCTTTAGATTCAGGAGTTAGAAACACGTTTCTGGTAAGAGCTGCGTTTGGACATTTCTCAGTGAATGGGAGTATATGCTGTAAGGAGAACTGTCTGCTTCTAAAACCAAAACGGAGCTACCTAACAGAACGGTCTTCAATGTGTGCATTCAACTTACAGAGTTAAACTCGTGTGTTGAAAGGGGAAGTCTGGAAACGCTTTCTGTGGAGAGATCTCAAAACAGGCATTTCCAGCACTATTCCCGCATATAACGAAATAGCAGTAAAACTCTGCCTAAAACACAGAAGAAACGTATCCTTCAATCTGCTCTGCTGTGCGTTTGTTCAGCTAAGTGAGTTAAATCTCCCTTTAGATTCAGGAGTTAGAAACACGTTTCTGGTAAGAGCTGCGTTTGGACATTTCTCAGTGAATGGGAGTATATGCTGTAAGGAGAACTGTCTGCTTCTAAAACCAAAACGGAGCTACCTAACAGAACGGTCTTCAATGTGTGCATTCAACTTACAGAGTTAAACTCGTGTGTTGAAGGGGAAGTCTGGAAACGCTTTCTGTGGAGAGATCTCAAACCAGGCATTTCCAGCACTATTCCCGCATATAACGAAATAGCAGTAAAACTCTGCCTAAAACACAGAAGAAACGTATCCTTCAATCTGCTCTGCTGTGCGTTTGTTCAGCTAAGTGAGTTAAATCTCCCTTTAGATTCAGGAGTTAGAAACACGTTTCTGGTAAGAGCTGCTGTTTGGACATTTCTCAGTGAATGGGAGTATATGCTGTAAGGAGAACTGTCTGCTTCTAAAACCAAAACGGAGCTACCTAACAGAACGGTCTTCAATGTGTGCATTCAACTTACAGAGTTAAACTCGTGTGTTGAAGGGGAAGTCTGGAAACGCTTTCTGTGGAGAGATCTCAAAACAGGCATTTCCAGCACTATTCCCGCATATAACGAAATAGCAGTAAAACTCTGCCTAAAACACAGAAGAAACGTATCCTTCAATCTGCTCTGCTGTGCGTTTGTTCAGCTAAGTGAGTTAAATCTCCCTTTAGATTCAGGAGTTAGAAACACGTTTCTGGTAAGAGCTGCGTTTGGACATTTCTCAGTGAATGGGAGTATATGCTGTAAGGAGAACTGTCTGCTTCTAAAACCAAAACGGAGCTACCTAACAGAACGGTCTTCAATGTGTGCATTCAACTTACAGAGTTAAACTCGTGTGTTGAAGGGGAAGTCTGGAAACGCTTTCTGTGGAGAGATCTCAAAACAGGCATTTCCAGGCATTTCCAGCACTATTCCCGCATATAACGAAATAGCAGTAAAACTCTGCCTAAAACACAGAAGAAACGTATCCTTCAATCTGTTCTGCTGTGCGTTTGTTCAGCTAAGTGAATTAAATCTGCCTTTAGATTCAGGAGTTAGAAACACGTTTCTGGTAAGAGCTGCGTTTGGACATTTCTCAGTGAATGGGAGTATATGCTGTAAGGAGAACTGTCTGCTTCTAAAACCAAAACGGAGCTACCTAACAGAACGGTCTTCAATGTGTGCTTTCAACTTACAGAGTTAAACTCGTGTGTTGAAGGGGAAGTCTGGAAACCCTTTCTGTGGAGAGATCTCAAAACAGGCATTTCCAGCACTATTCCCGCATATAACGAAATAGCAGTAAAACTCTGCCTAAAACACAGAAGAAACGTATCATTCCATCTGCTCTGCTGTGCGTTTGTTCAGCTAAGTGAGTTAAATCTCCCTTTAGATTCAGGAGTTAGAAACACGTTTCTGGTAAGAGCTGCGTTTGGACATTTCTCAGTGAATGGGAGTATATGCTGTAAGGAGAACTGTCTGCTTCTAAAACCAAAACGGAGCTACCTAACAGAACGGTCTTCAATGTGTGCATTCAACTTACAGAGTTAAACTCGTGTGTTGAAGGGGAAGTCTGGAAACGCTTTCTGTGGAGAGATCTCAAAACAGGCATTTCCAGGCATTTCCAGCACTCTTCCCGCATATAAAGAAATAGCAGTAAAACTCTGCCTAAAACACAGAAGAAACGTATCCTTTCATCTGCTCTGCTGTGCGTTTGATCAGCTAAGTGAGTTAAATCTCCCTTTAGATTCAGGAGTTAGAAACACGTTTCTGGTAAGAGCTGCGTTTGGACATTTCTCAGTGAATGGGAGTATATGCTGTAAGGAGAACTGTCTGCTTCTAAAACCAAAACGGAGCTACCTAACAGAACGGTCTTCAATGTGTGCATTCAACTTACAGAGTTAAACTCGTGTGTTGAAGGGGAAGTCTGGAAACGCTTTCTGTGGAGAGATCTCAAAACAGGCATTTCCAGCACTATTCCCGCATATAACGAAATAGCAGTAAAACTCTGCCTAAAACACAGAAGAAACGTATCCTTCAATCTGCTCTGCTGTGCGTTTGTTCAGCTAAGTGAGTTAAATCTCCCTTTAGATTCAGGAGTTAGAAACACGTTTCTGGTAAGAGCTGCGTTTGGACATTTCTCAGTGAATGGGAGTATATGCTGTAAGGAGAACTGTCTGCTTCTAAAACCAAAACGGAGCTACCTAACAGAACGGTCTTCAATGTGTGCATTCAACTTACAGAGTTAAACTCGTGTGTTGAAGGGGAAGTCTGGAAACGCTTTCTGTGGAGAGATCTCAAAACAGGCATTTCCAGCACTATTCCCGCATATAACGAAATAGCAGTAAAACTCTGCCTAAAACACAGAAGAAACGTATCCTTCAATCTGCTCTGCTGTGCGTTTGTTCAGCTAAGTGAGTTAAATCTCCCTTTAGATTCAGGAGTTAGAAACACGTTTCTGGTAAGAGCTGCGTTTGGACATTTCTCAGTGAATGGGAGTATATGCTGTAAGGAGAACTGTCTGCTTCTAAAACCAAAACGGAGCTACCTAACAGAACGGTCTTCAATGTGTGCATTCAACTTACAGAGTTAAACTCGTGTGTTGAAGGGGAAGTCTGGAAACGCTTTCTGTGGAGAGATCTCAAAACAGGCATTTCCAGCACTATTCCCGCATATAACGAAATAGCAGTAAAACTCTGCCTAAAACACAGAAGAAACGTATCCTTCAATCTGCTCTGCTGTGCGTTTGTTCAGCTAAGTGAGTTAAATCTCCCTTTAGATTCAGGAGTTAGAAACACGTTTCTGGTAAGAGCTGCGTTTGGACATTTCTCAGTGAATGGGGGTATATGCTGTAAGGAGAACTGTCTGCTTCTAAAACCAAAACGGAGCTACCTAACAGAACGGTCTTCAATGTGTGCATTCAACTTACAGAGTTAAACTCGTGTGTTGAAGGGGAAGTCTCGAAACGCTTTCTGTGGAGAGATCTCAAAACAGGCATTTCCAGGCATTTCCAGCACTATTCCCGCATATAACGAAATAGCAGTAAAACTCTGCCTAAAACACAGAAGAAACGTATCCTTCCATCTGCTCTGCTGTGCGTTTGTTCAGCTAAGTGAGTTAAATCTCCCTTTAGATTCAGGAGTTAGAAACACGTTTCTGGTAAGAGCTGCGTTTGGACATTTCTCAGTGAATGGGAGTATATGCTGTAAGGAGAACTGTCTGCTTCTAAAACCAAAACGGAGCTACCTAACAGAACGGTCTTCAATGTGTGCATTCAACTTACAGAGTTAAACTCGTGTGTTGAAGGGGAAGTCTGGAAACGCTTTCTGTGGAGAGATCTCAAAACAGGCATTTCCAGCACTATTCCCGCATATAACGAAATAGCAGTAAAACTCTGCCTAAAACACAGAAGAAACGTATCCTTCAATCTGCTCTGCTGTGCGTTTGTTCAGCTAAGTGAGTTAAATCTCCCTTTAGATTCAGGAGTTAGAAACACGTTTCTGGTAAGAGCTGCGTTTGGACATTTCTCAGTGAATGGGAGTATATGCTGTAAGGAGTACTGTCTGCTTCTAAAACCAAAACGGAGCTACCTAACAGAACGGTCTTCAATGTGTGCATTCAACTTACAGAGTTAAACTCGTGTGTTGAAGGGGAAGTCTCGAAACGCTTTCTGTGGAGAGATCTCAAAACAGGCATTTCCAGGCATTTCCAGCACTATTCCCGCATATAACGAAATAGCAGTAAAACTCTGCCTAAAACACAGAAGAAACGTATCCTTCCATCTGCTCTGCTGTGCGTTTGTTCAGCTAAGTGAGTTAAATCTCCCTTTAGATTCAGGAGTTAGAAACACGTTTCTGGTAAGAGCTGCGTTTGGACATTTCTCAGTGAATGGGAGTATATGCTGTAAGGAGAACTGTCTGCTTCTAAAACCAAAACGGAGCTACCTAACAGAACGGTCTTCAATGTGTGCATTCAACTTACAGAGTTAAACTCGTGTGTTGAAGGGGAAGTCTGGAAACGCTTTCTGTGGAGAGATCTCAAAACAGGTATTTCCAGCACTATTCCCGCATATAACGAAATAGCAGTAAAACTCTGCCTAAAACACAGAAGAAACGTATCCTTCAATCTGCTCTGCTGTGCGTTTGTTCAGCTAAGTGAGTTAAATCTCCCTTTAGATTCAGGAGTTAGAAACACGTTTCTGGTAAGAGCTGCGTTTGGACATTTCTCAGTGAATGGGAGTATATGCTGTAAGGAGAACTGTCTGCTTCTAAAACCAAAACGGAGCTACCTAACAGAACGGTCTTCAATGTGTGCATTCAACTTACAGAGTTAAACTCGTGTGTTGAAGGGGAAGTCTGGAAACGCTTTCTGTGGAGAGATCTCAAAACAGGCATTTCCAGCACTATTCCCGCATATAACGAAATAGCAGTAAAACTCTGCCTAAAACACAGAAGAAACGTATCCTTCAATCTGCTCTGCTGTGCGTTTGTTCAGCTAAGTGAGTTAAATCTCCCTTTAGATTCAGGAGTTAGAAACACGTTTCTGGTAAGAGCTGCGTTTGGACATTTCTCAGTGAATGGGAGTATATGCTGTAAGGAGAACTGTCTGCTTCTAAAACCAAAACGGAGCTACCTAACAGAACGGTCTTCAATGTGTGCATTCAACTTACAGAGTTAAACTCGTGTGTTGAAGGGGAAGTCTGGAAACGCTTTCTGTGGAGAGATCTCAAAACAGGCATTTCCAGCACTATTCCCGCATATAACGAAATAGCAGTAAAACTCTGCCTAAAACACAGAAGAAACGTATCCTTCAATCTGCTCTGCTGTGCGTTTGTTCAGCTAAGTGAGTTAAATCTCCCTTTAGATTCAGGAGTTAGAAACACGTTTCTGGTAAGAGCTGCGTTTGGACATTTCTCAGTGAATGGGAGTATATGCTGTAAGGAGAACTGTCTGCTTCTAAAACCAAAACGGAGCTACCTAACAGAACGGTCTTCAATGTGTGCATTCAACTTACAGAGTTAAACTCGTGTGTTGAAGGGGAAGTCTGGAAACGCTTTCTGTGGAGAGATCTCAAAACAGGCATTTCCAGGCATTTCCAGCACTATTCCCGCATATAACGAAATAGCAGTAAAACTCTGCCTAAAACACAGAAGAAACGTATCCTTCAATCTGTTCTGCTGTGCGTTTGTTCAGCTAAGTGAATTAAATCTGCCTTTAGATTCAGGAGTTAGAAACACGTTTCTGGTAAGAGCTGCGTTTGGACATTTCTCAGTGAATGGGAGTATATGCTGTAAGGAGAACTGTCTGCTTCTAAAACCAAAACGGAGCTACCTAACAGAACGGTCTTCAATGTGTGCTTTCAACTTACAGAGTTAAACTCGTGTGTTGAAGGGGAAGTCTGGAAACGCTTTCTGTGGAGAGATCTCAAAACAGGCATTTCCAGCACTATTCCCGCATATAACGAAATAGCAGTAAAACTCTGCCTAAAACACAGAAGAAACGTATCATTCCATCTGCTCTGCTGTGCGTTTGTTCAGCTAAGTGAGTTAAATCTCCCTTTAGATTCAGGAGTTAGAAACACGTTTCTGGTAAGAGCTGCGTTTGGACATTTCTCAGTGAATGGGAGTATATGCTGTAAGGAGAACTGTCTGCTTCTAAAACCAAAACGGAGCTACCTAACAGAACGGTCTTCAATGTGTGCATTCAACTTACAGAGTTAAACTCGTGTGTTGAAGGGGAAGTCTGGAAACGCTTTCTGTGGAGAGATCTCAAAACAGGCATTTCCAGGCATTTCCAGCACTCTTCCCGCATATA